>JAVHNO010000117.1:42500-79848 GCA_031439595.1 Pterocarpus santalinus
TCTTTTGTCCACCGGGGAAAAGAATACAAAAAGATTGATAGGCCATTCATTCCTTCCCTTCTCTCTCTCCGAATCTTGCTCCCTCATTCCCCTCAATTCGGCTATCGATATTTGCGGAGTTGAAGGCTTAGGCTTAGGTCTAGGTCTTCGCACCGTCTTGGAACCTTTTTTCTGAGCTTTTGACAGTTGAGTCTCGGACGCTAACTAAGGAGACTACTGCATCTCGCTCTTATTATACAAAAAAAACAAGAAAAGAAAAAAGAAGACAGGTTGCCCTGCCTTTTTCGATTCAATGCTCGAGGTCGTCTTTCTTGTCTCACACAAGAGAAGCCTTCTTTATACAGACAGGAGTTAGATAAGCATGTAGCTTATGGCTTTATCCTATAGAAAAAAATAAACGAGGATCAGTCTTCATCCTTTCGCTTTTCAAAGTGAATGATCCCCTCGCTCTTAACCTTTATGTGACCGCAATAGCAAGGGACAGGAGCCCCCCCTAGCTCAGTAAGCAAGTGCTACAAACCTTTGAAACTAGAGTAAAGGTACCCAGGGACAAAAAATGCTAGGTTGTGAGGAAGTGAATCGGTTCTTACCTGAGAGTTCCTAGAATTGGACAAAAAGGTTTTGCACGTGAATCAGAAAAGGAAGAATACGATCTTGTCGCAATTGAATCCGTAACTGCAGCTATTGAGTCTGCTGTGGGAATAAGCGCCTAGAAGAGAGCTTTCGCTGGCTTTTTCTTACTATGAGGATGGATGTAGATATAAGTCGTCTCTTGGCCAGGGCATTAGCAGAGCAGCTTCCACTCCTCCCTTCGATAAGCTTCCCTTTTTGGGCACTGGACCTAGTTACCGCTCCATGGGAACATCTATAGATTCCGCTATCGGGAAAGTCAGGCATGGAATCACGCTAAGGTAAGGTTTCTAATCCATCTAGAATAGGATCTACTCTATCTATTTGATTTTCCACTTCTGCCTGGCTGACTGAATAAAGAAATGGAACCATAGCTAAGACTGATCGATGAGCCTTCTCTCTCCTTGATCTGTCTAGTTCTATTTTGACTAATCCGAATCTGTGGACTGAGTGAGTAGCTAACTAAAATATTCTATTTTAGGATATAGGAGTGGGGCTTCGCACCGAGAAAATCTTTTGTTAATCTCGTTATCTCCACGGGCGCTGGGTTAAGGGCAGAATCACACCATGGGGAACCGGTACGAAAGGGAGCTAGCTAAGGCAGCAAGCCAAGAAAGGCAGCATAGTAGGCCTTTTTTTAGAAAGGAAGCCAACTCTTGTTCGACGTAGGGTAGAGTAACTTATTTCATTCCCTGGGCTTTCCATCCTATGGCTTGAATGCGGGTCTTTGGCTAGAGACGGAGACTTTCCCAGTGAAAGCGCTGGCGTTCAGTTTGGTTGCGTGCTTTCCGATCTCTTTCCCTTCCTTTCTGTGGTAGCTAGGCCTGGTAGCATGTTTGCTAGTCTTGTCAGACTAGGAGCTCTACTAGGCTTGACCGTGGGAAATTTCGTTATTCTTGCTCAAGTCAAGTGGAATCAGTTTCATTTGGCTCTAGACTACGATTCGATAGAGAACGATTTGGCACATCTTCGATTTCCTGGTATGAAAGTAGTTAGGCTTGGTTTTCTTTGAGTTCAAGATATTCGGCATAAGCCGTCTTTGCTTTTGCTCTTATCGATGTGATCCTTGTCTTTAGCTTGGGACTTAGCTTGGCACCAGGGCGGCTTGCTTACCTACCTGATGACTTTCGGACTTTCTTCTTTTCTGTGTTAGCACGCATCCAGTGACCGATGAATCTGTTGTCGGAATAAGCGTAAGCGCAGCAAGAGAATTCGCTGCTTTTGTGCCTAAAATCCCGACTTTAAAAAGCGTGATAACTGGGTTGGCTTTCAAAGAGAGAGACTCTCACTGGATTGCTTGCTCAGTTCCTCAATAAAATTTCCCATTTTACTTCCTGACATTTTCAAGAGTCCGTCCTGCTTACCCGCTTCAACTTCAAAGAGGATTTCTCACGGGATTGGTGTAACTGTCTTTCTCCCACTCGATGGATTACTCCTATTGACCTAGCTGTCTTACTCGCTGTCTAGCCCGCTCTCCCTTACTTTTTTCTCCCTAGCTTGAAGGAGGGAGAGGCCCTAAAACTAGATGGCAGAAGAGAGGGCAATGCCTCCTCGTTCTTCGTTTTCGATTTGCTTGTCCATTTTTTCATTTTCACGTGAAGGAAGCAAAGCAACCTTAGTCTTAGTCTGCCCTATCTTTTTTTTCGAATATCCCTTTTCGAAGCTTCGAGCCAAGGCAATCCGGAGACCAGTACGGACAGCCCAAGCCCAGAGTTCAGCAGTCAAGTTTGTAGCAACTCCAATTCTAGCTGCATAACCTCGAAGCCAGACGCCCTATCTTCCTCGATCCCACTCATGTTCGGATTCACTAACCATTCCCTTTCTCTTTTTGCATTTATGATTTCTTGGTCGGTCGCTTCCTTTCGCTTTCATGCGGAAGGCCGCCAGAAAGAAAGAATTGTTTTAGATAGTATAGAGCGGCTATGGTGCCATTTGCGAAGAAATGAGTTTATGCGCTTTCTTTTACGCTATTTCTCCCGTGATTCGTATTTGATGCTCTTATCGGATTGGATGCTTGATTCCTTAGCAGAGCTACTGATTTTAGATGCGGAACCAGAGCAGAGCTAATGGCTCACTTCACTACCTTAAGCCCAAGCTGGGACATTCTCTTAAGCTTAAAAAGAGTCAGTTGAACTGTTTACTTCTATTTTCTCCGAATTCTTTTCACTCTTTATGACAGCAGCTAGTTCAGTGGCATCTATCTTGCTCAGTTGTCTTCCTTTGGTCTGTTGATACTATCTTTCTCCCTCGGAAAACCGGAACTTGTAAGCAGAGTTATTCCCCAACTAGGACTTGCGGGCGAGCTACCCTTGGTTTAAAGCCCTGGTTGAGAAAGAGTTTTCTTTACTAGCCGTTCCCTCTACCTGTCTACCGAGCTTACTAGTTCCGTTCATTCCCTACTGTAACTGTAAGAGCTCAGTCGACTACCTAGCTAAACACCCTTCGTCCAAGTATTCCACCGGTATCCTCTTGGTCGAGAATGGCAAGTTGCGTGGACTTTCATCTTTATATATAACATAACGTGTTCTAGCCGAGCATGGGTAATCTCCAATAGTCAAAGCAATCCACCCGAAAAACTACCAGCTTCTTCAATGGGGGATACCTTTCCTTTTCTATATCCTCTTTCCTGGGATACTATCTCCTCTTCTTCTTTTGATTCTTTCTTCTTTCTGTTCACCTGAGCTAATTCTTTACTTGCTTTCGAGCGCTGGGTCTGGCCTATTTGCTGTTAGAAGGGAAGCCTGAGCACAGTAGCAGGTAAAGAGAGAGGGATTGCTCGGCAGGGAAGACGGGAGAATATCCAAACCCGAATCACAGACAGGCACTCGACTCTATATACAAGAAAATAGTTAACTAAGGGGATCACAACGGCGAAGGGGGCCAATCGAGGAGACTGGAGGAGCTGGATGCAGCGATTCGGAAGTAGCGAATCGTCTTCTTTGCTGTTTTTCAGGGGAGTGGCTATCAAGCCAAAAATTCCTTTATTCGGCTATTCAGAAAATTTTGTATAGAAAGTTGACTTCTTTCTTCATTCAAGTAAGATAGTTGATCGAGAAAGGTCCTCTTCCACTGAGAAACTAAGGAGCGAAAGCGATGTGCTCCGATGAAAGCCTTGCGGGTCTAACGCGGCCCTTTACTCAATGAATAGGAAATATGACCACACACAATAAGAATCCCCGCGATCTGGGGCATGAAGCAGTTGGCTCTCAATGGGAATTCTCCATAGCATGACTAGGCAATCAAATTGATTGAGACAAGCAAGCCTCAAGCTAGGGTTCCCATGACGAATCAATTGTGTCGGGCGAAAGGCCGGGGCAGGAATGCGGTAGGCGGTGGTCCTATGAATGGGTTGACAAAGAGAATATAAAGTCTACGGTTAGGTTAAACAATATCCAACAAAGACCGTAATTACATACATAACATAGTCATAGCGGAAACTATCAAAACGAGTAAGCTAGGTTGCCTATGCCTAAAGCCTGTCTACTCCTAACAAGTCTAAAGATAGAAGTGACTTTATATTCTAATAGTATGGCTGGAATCAGGTTCTCCTATGCGGCTGGCTTTACGCTTTTTTTAGTTATCTCAAGAAGTTACCGTCAAAGAGAGAGCCATGGCTGCTCACACATTGTTAGAGCGGGAAGGGTTTATATTCATTTCGCGTTGCATGAACCTTTCTATGGGTTGTTTGGCTATTCGATTCGCACAGACAGGCAGCAAAGAAAGGGCTTCTAGCCTACTAGTTAAGTAACAGCAGTTGTGGTTTCTTAGAATCATCCTCAGAGGGAGCCCATTACAGCACCGGGATACAACACATAAAGGCAAATCATTGTAAAGTCTTATCGTCAGGTTTGAGACTAAGATTCGAGCATTTAATCGACAGAATTTGCATTTAAAGCCAAGATGGTGTAAGTGATTCATAACTAATCTTCCCTTCGTCGCTGTAAGTGGAATGCCCTGAAACTCTTCCTGAAATAGGGACTCGAAATCTAATACAGCCATTAGGAGAGATCCCGGCAGAAGATGCCAACTTGGGCATTCAAATTCAGTAGTATTCTTCGCAACAAGTCTTATTCCTATTGCTTCTAGCCCCATTACATACCTAGCCATTTCAAATCTATCTATCTATTTGAGACCAAATCCTATGACCACATTCTCCTTTTTGTTCCGATCTGACATTCATTCAGAAAGCGAAGAACTTACTTTTTAATCAATATATGTATAGTTAGAAATCTCGGATTTGATTTGAACCAACGCTCATCAACGGATCACGACGTGAACTGTCAACCGCTCTACCACCGAGCTACCGAGACGGGAGGGAGGGACTGATTGATACATGGAAGCCTATAAAGTGAGTCCGCTCATAAGAACAGTCAGGCTATCTTAGTCTCATCATGTGCCCTTATTAAATTGAAGAAACCTATCGAATGAAGATGCCACTCAGGGACCCCTCGTTATGGATAGGTCTGGAAGAGCATGGGAAAGAAAGATCATCTTGTTCCTTTAGTCAACCGTGATTCTATTATGTTTTACAGCTATTCATTTGATTGACTCTGTTCCGAAGGTCCTCAGGAATCACTCTCAGGCTCGGGGATGCAAAAATATCTAAATGATAGACAACGATTCCCTAATGAGACGAACTGACCGCATTTAAGAAGAAAACTCAGAACGAAGGCTTAGAAAATGAGTCTTTTGGGGGGCCCGCCCGGAGGAGAGCTGGCGATGGGCTCTTGCCTTACTTAACTTAATGGGAGGTGCTAGTACAACCTTTTCCTGAAATGGGGATTCCAAGTCGTGTTGTTTTTGTTATATTTTTTTAGTAAGCATGGGCGCATAAGGGGAAGCTAGCACTACATTTGATATTCCTTTCCTTGGTCTCTTGCGCTTTCAGGCAAGGGTAGCTAAAAAGTAAGAAGGTTCTGAAAAAAAAAAGACAAGCCTTAAGTCCCTCCCCTGGTCTCCTTAGTGATCGGAATGTAGCCAATGGGAAAATTACGTATGGTAGTAGTAGTATGAGTGAGTGCTTTCCCACTATCTATATAACTTCTTCGTCGGGCTAAAAAGATAAGTAAGTAAAATATCCCTTTCAGGCCCTTTATAAATTTAGCTCGAACGCCCAGAGTCCAGACGCTCAAGCTCTGATTTCACCCGATACGAAAGGATCTCCGCTAAAAATGAATCTGATTCCCACGAATACCATATATATAGTATGGCCATCTTGTCATCATATTCGCCTTCCCCAGAGCATAGAGCGACTTCTTCGCAATGTCAATATCCTTCCTCAGCTGCTCCAAGAACAAGATATCTCGTAGAATAAGTAGAGCTAGACTGCATGAGTGGCTTGTAGGAGAAAGAGTGGAAGGATTCTAGCCAAGACGGAGATGCAAGCTTGTCTGCTATTGGATGTTCTAGTTTAGCTCGCGGATTGGTCTTCATTGCGCGCCATCCGGCTGGTAAGAATAAGAGATTGTTCCGCTAGTGTTGCTTGGTCAACAATTTGGAGAGTTTGCTTTTCTTTCATCTTTCTAAGAGCAGTCTGTCTGATCAAATCAGGGATCAGACCGCTCCTGATGTTCGAACTAGTCATTAATGGTCGGCTTCATTGGTACCCTTTCTTTTTTCTTTTTTCGGTATGCCGCTCCGCGAGCAAGGAGCGAAAGAACCAAGTGGGTTGTGGTCATGTCAGAATTTGCACCTATTTGTATCTATTTAGTGATCAGTCTGCTAGTTTCTTTGATCCCACTCGGTGTTCCTTTTCCCTTTGCTTCCAATAGTTCGACCTATCCAGAAAAATTGTCGGCCTACGAATGTGGTTTCGATCCTTTCGGTGATGCCAGAAGTCGTTTCGATATACGATTTTATCTTGTTTCAATTTTATTTATTATTCCTGATCCGGAAGTAACCTTTTCCTTTCCTTGGGCAGTACCTCCCAACAAGATTGATCCGTTTGGATCTTGGTCTATGATGGCCTTTTTATTGATTTTGACGATTGGATCTCTCTATGAATGGAAAAGGGGTGCTTCGGATCGGGAGTAATCACTAGTGATAGGGCAAAAATAGGGAGGAAGGACAAAGGAAAGAGCGATGCCTACATTAAATCAATTGATTCGTCATGGTAGAGAAGAAAAACGGCGCACGGACCGTACTCGAGCTTCGGATCAATGTCCCCAGAAGCAAGGAGTACGCCCGCGTGTTTCAACGAGAACACCGAAAAAACCAAATTCAGCTCCACGTAAGATAGCCAAAGTACGATTGAGCAATCGACATGATATATTTGCTCACATTCCGGGCGAAGGTCATAATTCGCAGGAACATTCTATGGTCTTAATAAGAGGAGGTAGAGTGAAAGATTTGCCAGGTGTGAAATCCCATTGTATTCGAGGAGTCAAGGATTTGTTGGGAATTCCGGATCGAAGAAGAGGCAGATCAAAATATGGTGCAGAAAAACCCAAATCGATATGAATGGAGGATGCCTCTGGAACTTCTTTTTCTCGGAAATTGATTGCTTTAAACTAAACAATAAAGAAATTCTCTTCCCACGGGGCAACTCCTACAAAGATAAATTACTTTAAACCTGTTTTACTATTTTTTTGTGGTAGTTGTCTGGACGTGGCCTTTCTTTCATTCCTTAGGTTAGGGAGTGAGAAGGAGGGCTAAGGGGAAAAGGGTGGCCCCTTATGCGCTTTTTTAGGAGGAGAAAACTCGGCTTGGATCAAGGATGGGCTCTTGGTTACAAAAGGGAATCTACTTTTTTTCTTCCAAAACCTTTCTTTTTTTTGGTATGCCGCTCCGCGAGCAAGGAGTGCCACGCACGAGCGGAGCGAAAACAAAGCAGGGGGAATTATTCGCAGGGAGAAATCCTTTGATTGCGTATTGAATATAGATCCATGTCTTTCTTGTTCCACTAGCTAGGACAAAATTCTCAGATGTCCCTTTCGTTATTACAACCTTCTTTTTTGATGTCAAAGACCAGAAGCTATGCGCTAATTCTCATTGGATCTCGGTTGTTCTTAACAGCGATGGCTATTCATTTAAGTCTTCGGGTAGCACCATTAGATCTTCAACAAGGTGGAAATTCTCGTATTCTGTATGTACATGTTCCTGCGGCTCGGATGAGTATTCTTGTTTATATCGCTATGGCTATAAACACTTTCTTATTCCTATTAACAAAACATCCCCTTTTTCTTCGCTCTTCCGGAACCGGTACAGAAATGGGTGCTTTTTTTACGTTGTTTACCTTAGTTACTGGGGGGTTTCGGGGAAGACCTATGTGGGGCACCTTTTGGGTGTGGGATGCTCGTTTAACCTCTGTATTCATCTCGTTTCTGATTTACCTGGGTGCACTGCGTTTTCAAAAGCTTCCTGTCGAACCGGCTCCTATTTCAATCCGTGCTGGACCGATCGATATACCAATAATCAAGTCTTCAGTCAACTGGTGGAATACATTGCATCAACCTGGGAGCATTAGCCGATCTGGTACATCAATACATGTTCCTATGCCCATTCCAATCTTGTCTAACTTTGCTAACTTCCCTCTCAACCCGTATCTTGTTTGTTCTGGAAACACGTCTTCCTATTCTATCTTTTCCCGAATCTCCTTTAAGGGATGAAATAGAAGCTCGAGAAGGAATAGCAAAACCTAGTTTACTTCCCAGCTCAAACTGAACGCGATGTAATCAAACTTATAGTTGACGCCGTAGAGAAAGCCCATATGCGAAGTGGAAAAAGTAGGAGTAGACATTGGAATAAGAGCTGTTGTCGGACGTTAATCAGTAACCGGTGTGATGTTAGCAATGGAATGCGTATCCGCTGTTCTCTTTTCTGCTGTGATTGAATCAGTAAGCGCTGCAGATCTTTTCGTATAAAGAATAACCCTCATTCGATCTCAGAAGGGATGAATACAAAGGAAGGCAGGGAGTTGCACTAGTCTCAGGGACAAATGCCAGTCAAAGAAAACTAACTAGCCAAAAGGCCGGAATAAGCGAAAAAAAGGGATTGGATTCTTATTAGAGGATGACAATCTTTTCCTGGGAGATATGTTGTATATCCAACTCCAGGTGCCGAAATTCTCGGAGAGTGATCCAATTTACTGAGGAACCTGGGTTAATCAAGATTCTATTGATTGTGGTTCCTTGGCTGGTCCCTGTGACATAAAGAGGACGATTATGCTCCGTCGTCCCTAATAATAGGTCGTCGTCTGTAAACGTCACTGCAGCCATATAATCATCATATAAGGCTTCCTTCATCGACTGTTCTGCAAGGAAAGCCTGATACTCCTCAGGATTTAAGAAAACTTCCACCAAAGTACCCCTCCGTTCCGGAGACATCATTAGCGCGTCATATACTGTGAGCAAGGCGGGGAATCCTCTTTGTGTACTACCTAGCTTACTCTCTTAGTCTATCACCGGAGTCTATCTAATGTCCCCTAATGCAGCTATGAAGGGCAATGCATTGTGGAAACCGGGCACTGAAAGATCCATTTCCATGGATACTTCCAAAGCACTAACTAAGGAGGAAGCACCCCAGATGTCGGGTTCCTCACTAAGCTTCTTAATGAAAGCTAAGGAGTCCGTTCGCGAGACGCGCGATAAGAATTCATTTTCTTATCCAACGCATAACCTGTAATAGGAGTCCAGAAAGGGAGACCCTCATGTCTGTAGGTGAGCCAAGAAAGCTCATAAGGGAGCGCGGCAAATATACCGCCCTCTCGAGTCTTCGGCTCTCTACTATGGGGAATGTCCAGACGGACTTGATTTCTTCTTTGGAAAAGCGAACCAAAGATAAAGATTTGAACTAACAAGAGTGGAAACCATAGCCATGCCATATGACTCTAGAAATTCCTTAAGAAAGCGAGAGAGCTCAGTCCTAAAAGCGGATCCCCTGCACTCCTTGAATCTTTCTTACTCCAGCTACGGAGCATGCCGCTATACATAAGACATTGAAATGGCTAACAAGCAACTATGCGCAGGAAAGGGGGAAAGAAGCTGAAAAGCCTCTTTTTTGACCGAACCTTATTTTATTTTCTTTTTTTTTCAGGCTGCCTTCGTACCCCTTTTTTGGATGGGGATCAGGTCAAACGTAGTTCTTTCTTTCTTCCAACTTGATGCACAAATAGAAACAATTCGCGCTTATGAATTGGACGAACGGGAATTAGCATGAGAAAGTTCATTGCCTTCCCTTTTTTTTCATAGACACGATATAGACTGGACGCGATATCAAAGCAAAGTCCAGTGAACGACGTTTAAACGTCGGAGTGGGACTTTGATATCTCGCGGCGTTTTCCTCTTCCCACCGCGTTCCGCGATACGCGCGACTCAACCAGTCGCGATAGCATCGCATATCCTTCAAACAGGCATTGGGATTCATACCCCCTTTAGCCTGTTCTCCGGTCATATTCTCGAGGAGTGCCTCATCAATCGCATCGGTCAATGAGATAGATGATGCATTGACCGATGGGAAGTTTTGTTGGGCCAGCAGAAAGGTCCCCTGGACCCTCTCGAGTTTGATGAGAGCAGTCTTAACATTTTGACACTGCTCCCACATCTCGAGCTTCCGCCTATTCTCAAGGATTAAAGAGATCTCCATATAGGGGAGGGCCTTGTGGAAGGAGCCGCAGGTTCGCCTTGAGCTGGCGGAATGGCATTTTCGCCCGCCTCTTGCCCGGCAGCTTCGAGTCCTCCTTGAATAAAGGGAAGAACCACTTCAAATAATTCATACATAACATCTCTTACTCAGAATCTCCCTCATCTTTTTCCCCCTAACGAAGGTTGTTCAGAAGATGCCACATCTGCCTCAAGACCCACAGCTTATTCAACAGCTTACGCCCCTCGATTTGTTGCTTCCAAGGTTTTCGATTGGTCTTATTTCTACCCGGGTTTCAAGCCATCGTCTCAGCCGGTGGCCTAAGATAAGCCAACTTACAAGATCGGATTAGCAAATCATGAAACCTGCCAAAGAAGAGCTTCCAATCGCATATTGCGCCCATACTAGTACCTTTTGTTGTACCTACTTAGGCCACATCTCCTTCCTTTTCCTTCCCAGCATGTCTGTCGTCTTCTTTCAAAGAGGCCATTCTTGGTCTTTCAACTAACCCGAAAAGGTTACCAATCCAAATGAAAAAAGAACTTTTATTATAGCGGAAGCCAAAGCCACATTTGAGGATCTTGAATCCGCCGTGAACAAGATCCCCTTCTAGTCGGAGGAAAAAGCCGATGTTATTTAAAATTTAGTTAGTTAAAAAAGTATGGAGATTTTTAGTAGCAATAAGTTTCTTTACCTCCCCCCTTTTGGTGGTATCGTATATAAGAGAGAGCTTTCTTTTAGGTATAAAAGATGATCTTAACTGGAAATCTCATAAGAGAAGAAAGAGAGGTATGTATTATTTTAAAATTACTTTTTTCCCAAAAGGTTTATGCCGCTAAACAGCTCTTAGTCCGCACTTCTATCGTACATTCTAAGACCATGCCAGCCTAAAGAGTCACTCACTCTTCCGCGGTAAAGCAACTCCTGCTGCTCTCATTGCAGCGTCGAAAGGGGTAGGGAGGGGTATATAGGGCTAAGCCCAGAGCAAAATGCACATAATAGGATTCTTTTTCTGTATAGATTCATCCATTTGAATGTATTTCATAACCTGCCATTGTATCGCTTTCAAGATAAACGGACCAACCTCTCGAAATCCAAACTAAGGAAAGCATGGGCCTCTCTCTCTCAATCGGTTGAATTGGTAACGGCATTGGCTATTGGCCATCCGTCCACAAATCATCTGAAAAAGTAGGTCGATTCCCCCGCCAGATGTTTAATCACTTGTTCAATCCTTTCTTGAAAGAGATGCTCATCTGCTCTGGTTAGCTCGGTAGAGTGGCAGGCGAAATCCGTCTCTCTTTATAGATATAGAGTAGGCGGCTAGTAACTTCTTACTCGTGTAGTGAGAAAAACCTTCTTCATGGCCTCCTTTATTTAGTTCAATCACGAGTTTAAGGTTTGCGATAGATGTTGCCTTTCCGATCTCAAATCGGCTTTGTTATTTTAGCAGATCTGTGAAAATAATCGGTTTTTTGAAGTCATTTGTCCCTGGCATCTTATCTTCCGGTTGGAAGTGCAAGGCAGCAATCATCTGTAGCGGGCTAGCTCACTGAATCGATATCTGTATTTGTAAGAGATGCTTTTTGCTTTGTCTTTTAAGCCGGATCTAAAATGTATTGGTAAGGATCTCTCCCCTGCCTCTTTGGAGGGCTGACAGTTGCTTGCTTGTCTAGCTCAGCCCCTACTGAGCTTTCCGGTAGGCATAAGTTTCTTATATTATTCTCAATTCCCACTTACTTCTGTAAAAACTTCTACCCCTTGCAATTCCAACTCGGCCAGAGAATCAAAGGGCAGATGGTATGTCTTTCTATCCATCCTGATTGTTGGATAGAAATGGAAATCCGACTTTATGCGAGCAAGGTTCAAAACAATATAATCCGTCCTTCTATAAATCGAGAAAAAACATTTATCCAAAAGATTTATTCATTACTACTACATTACATAAACAACCACATATGACTTTCCTAGAGAACTCGAGCTTTAAAAGCATTATGTTATGCTAACTACATTAATTATTTTCGAAACAGAAATAAGTCAAAGGATAGGCCTTAACAGGTAGAAAGAAGATAAAGGAACTACATTTTTTTATTTTTTCTAGTCTTCCCTGTCACCGAGTGTGACAGCCGGGCAACAGCCTCCGCAATGAGTCCGAGCCGCTCCTCCCGCAGCACTTCCAGCCTTTGCTCCAAATTCCTTATGTTTGCTTCGGAAGTGCGAATGCGTTCGTCTGCCGCAGCTGAATCTACCGCTCGAATATTCCTTAAAAAGAAATTGAGAGTTCTCCGGCGGTTTTGAATCGCCTGTTGCAGTTGACGCATTTCCGCATCAATTGCGGAAAGCCTGTTGGCAGTTGCAACATCCATAGCTATACGTGCTATTACGAAATTTCTTTGGTTTGAATTGGATGAAGAAGACACTTATTGAGCCTCCATTTATAGAGTGGTAGAGGAATCCCGCCATGCGTCACCGAATTTGATGGCAGGCACACTTCTGGCTAGTTCTCCGCACTACTTTTCTGCAGTTGAAGACTATCATGCCTGTTTAATGAAAACCTGGCTGGCTCTGGCTACCTTGCGGAGCACACAAAATATACCCGAATCACATTGTAACAAACTTTGTACAACCAGCTTACGTAGAAAAGATTCCATATTCTATGCCAATGGAGTCGTGACATCCATGTACGGAGTCGTAAAATGAGCCACGTTAAGAAAGCCCAAGCTTATACGCATTGGCCCACAGGGTGCCCCGGCCCGAATGAAAGACCCAAGCCTACATGAACCATCAAAGAAAGACATATCGATGGGGTTTTGCTTGTTGCCTGAATGAAAATGCGTCTATTTCTTTCAGAATAGGATCTTTTATGTAGCCCAACTCTTTGAATTTGGATAGATCCGGAGGACAGGACCTTGGCCTTCTTGCATAGACTTGCTTTGATGATGGGTAGGCTTGTCGAAGAGTTGTATCAACGACTTCAGCCCTTGGCTTTGCCCCGCTTTCTGCCTCTGAAAACGTATTCACATCTACTCCCAACGCCCAAGCCACCAAGGGTTCTCGTGGGCACTTACCTTTAGACGCTGCTTCAAGCCAAAAGTAAAGACTATCTATGGGGAGAGCAGCACCTTCCTCTAGAAGTCGAGTAAGGCACCGTCCTCCCGGGAACAACAAGAGCAAGCCTTCTTAAGAGAAAGTCCTCACCCGAAAAGCACTTCGCTTGCCTAAGGGCTAAATAAGAGAAATAGCAGTCAGTCTACAAAGGGAAAGGGTGGTATACAAAGAAGGGGATGGAGAATCAGTCTCTCTGCCTTCGTTTTCGAAACTTGTACCGCTATTCTCTTTTTTTTTACCTATTTCTTTCTCCAAGTCTTCGTCTTTCTTGAAGAGCTGGGGCTCTATCCTTAGAGATATCATCCACAGTGGATGGTTCCTGGGGGCTTGTTTAGGTCGAGGGGTGGCGTGGGAAAGGGGCATTCGACCACGGGCAAAGACCGTCTTTTTCGCTTGTTTTTGTTGGATAATCCTTTGTTTACAGAGTCTTATTCTAATAATAAGTTTCTCTATCAGTCTAGCTACGTACCTTCCATTGTAAGGCAAATGTGTTCTCTTCTAGATGGCTTCCCTGACTGGAAGTGGTACATGCCCATATTAGGGGAAGTTTCGGACAGTACTTCACCAAAGCGAAAACGAAAGAGACGAACTCCTATATTCTTAAGAAAGAGACAACCACTTATTCGTGCTCAACCAACCTACGCTCCTTCTTCTAAGATAAAGGACGAAGCTCCAAGACAGAACCGAGACCGATACCCATATTATCGCAGACTAGGCGCACAAGACCCCATAGCGCACCCAACCTCCAAGACCGGTAGTTGTGTTTTCGTCTTCCTTCTTGCCCGCTTTGTCTTGCGCTAGCGCCCTTGCTCGATGTCCGTTTTTCGCTGTTTTACTGGGGTTCTAGGCTTTATAGGGTTCTTCCCACGGGTGAGCCCATTAGTCTTGTTCTTTTGCTTCCCTCAAGGTCGAAGAAGAGGTCAACAGCTCCGCCCAAGTGGCAACGAATGCCGATAAGCAAGTAGACAAGTTGATTGATTGGATTGGAGGTTCAAAAGAAGAATGTAAGAAAGAGGGATAAGACCGAGGCCTCGGACTCTCTAGACTCCTCTGGTCTCTCTCGACCGAGTGAACATGCCCACTACCTTCTACCCCGTTGCCCCCTCTTTCATAGAAAGGGTTCCAGGCTACTAAGCGGATGGTCCGATCCGAAATGCTAAAATAGATCCTTGCTTAGCTTCTTTCCCAGGTAGTTTCCGGTCGGCGGCCTTGTCAACTGAATTCCCCACTCCATCCTGTGCTACATCGAATCAAAAGATTAATCCAGTTGGGAATTTCCACAACAGGATCTTTATCTCACTGACAAAACCTGAGGCGGATACCTGAGAAGTGGAGTTCCCCTATTTCATGCCTAGAAGGCCCTATCTATGCTACTAAAGCTGGTAAGGGAAATGAATTAAATAAGCTTCTTCAATTCGCATGTGGTAAGCCAAACCATTTTCTCTTCTTTTTGCATCTAGAAAGAATGCTTTAAGCGGTATTTCAACAACGACAATCATGGTACCAAAGATGGTGCGCCTTCAGAGGTGGAGCCGATTAGCCGCTTTCCTTGTTGCCATGTACCTGGTATCCAGGGATGGGACCTTCCGCCCAATTCTTTTCTTGCTTCGGACGGAAGTCGTCATCATTGATGGTCTTTCTTGAGGCCCAGGCGGTTCATCAATCCTCCTGAAAGCTTGGGCCTGTCCGGTCTCTTTGGGACGAAATGGGCCAATCAGAATAACGTCCTTTGAGAGTTCGAGATGTAGGAGCGAGTCTTCGACTTTCGGTTCTGAGGATCTAATTTCCTGATGCCGTTGGGTACGGGTTTTGGTACCAGTAACTCAAGTCTTTCGCGAATAGATTTTGGAAGAACTATTCCTAACTGAGACCTCTCTTTGTTCTCATCTATCTATGAACGAGGAGAATCCACGAGGATACGCGGGCAACCCACGTATGAGAGATCTGGTCCTTTCGGCTCTAATTCTTTCTCAAATCAAGCGGACTGGGATGGAAATGGATCAGTGGGTAGGAGCGCTTAATTTAATAGAGTTACGATGAAATAGCCTGTTTTAGGGCATAAAATAAACCTTATTTATGGAAGAGAAAACCTTAGCTTATAAAATAATACATTTGACTCAACCCCGTGTTTTTAGGCATCGACCCGCTTTTAGGACGAGCCTTGAAAAAGCCTATTTTTTATTAGTTTCTCCGGTATAGGAGAATGAAAAACTTTCTAATTGTGGCTTGTCTATTAGTGGAAATGGGCCGATGAGCTTTAGCCCCTGGGCGGGATCAAACAATTCTCTTCTCGAAGCCAAGCCGTCCATTAACTAAAAAAGGCTTGCGGGCTTTCACCGGATGGGAAGGTTCGAAGAGATATGCCAATATAGCTTCAGTGGATCTAGTGGGAATGAGATTCTATGCCCAAGTCAGTCTCTTAAGAGTCAAGCTTGCCTAACCGCAGAAGTAGGACCGAGGACCAAGAGCTCGGGAAATAAAGATCGGGCATCCAGCTTTGTCGTAAGAACACTGACTTCGAACAAAGAAAGGCCGGGTGGTCTGGCTCCAGGTGTGCCCCTGGGATAGTCTCCCCTTGGAAGGGCTTACACATAAAGGGGATAGCTGCGCTTCATCATGGAAGAGGAGCAAAAGAATAGCGTAAGGTGAACTAGAGTGGAATTGAAAGACTACTTCTTTATGATTTGATCAGTTTATTTTCGAGTCTCATAAGGTAGTTTACTTGCTTACTTGTTAGAGTGAGGAACGAAGCGAAGTAACTCTACCAATATTAGATCTTTACTCAACCGACTAAGCATACTCTTTCCGATCCGATCTAGGTGGCCTAGAACAGAATATTCGGTAGTATGAGTAGCTTTGCAAAGCCAAAGCAATCAATCATCTTAAACGGCATTTCCGCTTCTCAGTCCATTCAAGGTATAAAGGGAATAGCGTGAAAGGAAACCTATCGTAAGACTCTGTCCGAAAGAACCCGTTCTACCTTTTCCAAAGATTAGAAGGTACTAGTCTCTGACAAGGACAAGTTCCTTCTGTAGTGGTGGAACAGAAAAAAGGAAGCCGCTTACGAGCAGCTTTCTCTCATACGTCATTCTATTCGAGAGCCGGGGGGCGCTGTAGATGAGGTCTAACTGTCCGTAACTAAGGACCTTTAGGTTTATCCGTTCCGTCAAAGAGAGAACCTAATGCAAGTCGTGCAATACAGAGTGATAAGCGCGCAGTATAGCATTGAGGAGGATATATCAATATGCCACCATCTCTCTCAATATGCACTCATGAATGCTCGGTATAGGAAGCACTTGTCTTTGGCTTTCCAGACAGACGCGTTAAGCAAGTCAGTCAGTTCAATGGGGTTGATTGGGAGCTCGGTAGCTAAGGAAGTGGGTCAAAGCAGGCTGGAGAAAGCGAAGGTTACGATCCTGTTGACCTTTCCTAAATTTAATATTCCGGTGGATGCAGACGGTCTTTGAATTTGAAAGGGGAACAAAGCCCTAATTTCTTAAGAAAAGAAAGATCGTAGCGTGTCTACTATAGCTATTGATTCAACCACCTCCTCATATAAAGTCAGAAGACTGAGTCTCAGAGTAAGTCAAGAGTCCTTCCATACCGAGGTCAGATCGCTCAGTCGCAGTGGAGTTTCCTTGGTGGACAATAGAGAGCAAAATCAGACTCGTGAGGTCAGTGAACTAGGTGGAAAGTGCAGGTCAGCGCTGTGGAGATAGAAAGGCTGATGGATGGATTCTTCCACTGTCTTTGAACCGAGACTAGGCAATTGAGAATAGCATAGAGAGCATAGAAAAGCCTCTCTCTCATCCACTTCTCCCCCTTGCTTCCTTCTTTGTTCCGGAAATCCATTTGCAGTTATTGTGGTAGCTTCTAGCCTTGAGTTCTCGTCTTAGGAGGGCTTCATCAAAGACGAAATCTCGTAAGAGAAGAAGGCTGTTAGCGGGAAGCGCCGCACCTTCGTGAAGAGGTAGAGTTCCTTGTACTGATTCTTTTCGAGATTGGGTTGGTGTTAAGTGTACTAAGGTTAAGGTACAAGATCGAAAAGAATGAATGCATTGATTGCATTTCAAGTGAGATGTCCAAGAGAAAAGGAACGAGGGGAAGAAGCGACGAGAACATAAAATCGTGAATGAAAAAGCGTGACGAGAATGGAGAAATTCGAGATGTTAGATGAACTTCTCAGTATGGTCGAACCTTTTTTACAAGGATTTCACGACATTTCGGCGAGCGCGGGGCAAAGGACGCTACCGCAGGTTCCCGGGAATCCACCCGTGGAAGGAACTTCTTTTTCTTCGGTGGTCGAAGGGGAGGTCTCCCAAAATGAGATTTGGACGGCTGTGGAACGAAAGCAATGGCAAGACCTTCTCTCGTCCAAGGAGTGGCGGTTAACGGAGCGGCATTTCAATCTCTGCGAAAGCAGAATTTCCGCTATTGTAACAAAGACTTTGTCCTTATATAAGGAAGGACACCTAAATCTAAACATCAAAGAAGAAGCAGATATTGCCAGAGGCATTGATGCCTACTTTGCCGATCTAAACCGCTTCACGTCTAATCAACAGCGGTTACGGCATATTCAACGAGTCCACGAGTGTATAGGCAACCAAAAAGTCCAATATGGCGCGAGATAAGGGGCTACATGGAAAACTAAAAGATCATTCTTGTTCTTCTATCTTTCTATTTATCCTTTGAATTACTCATATATATCCTATGTATGAATTTCATTTCGCACCGGAAACTATTCTAGGAGAAGTTCGAATCCGTTCCGTTCGGATATTGATCGGTCTTGGTTTGACATGGTTTACGCGTTACTGGTTCCCGGAAGAGTTAATATCTCCATTAGCTAAACCCTTTCTTACCCTGTCTTTGGACTCGTATTTTGTTTGTACACAATCAACGGAGGCCTCCCCGACATATGTTGCAACGTCTTCAATAGCATGTTCTTACTTCGTCTTTCCCTTAATAAGTCATCAAATTTGGTGCTTTTTGATCCCCAGTTGCTATGGGGAACAAAGGAGGAAATACAATCGATTCCTCTATTTAAGTGGTTCTCGCTTCTCCTTGTTCCTGTTCCTAACTCTTCCCCGGGTAGTTCCCAATGTTTGGTACTTTCTATACTTCGTGGGTGCAACATCAACAAATTCGCTCATGATCAAGTTACAACCTAAGATCTATGACCATATTATGCTAACTGTTCGTATTTCGTTCATTCCATCGGTATGCTCTCAGGTACCTGTAATTGTGATCTGTTTGCCAGAACCAAGGGGTCTTTCTGTGGAAACCTTCACGAACAATCGTCGTTTTTTGATGGTTTTTCCGCTTCTCACCGCTGCTCTTTCCACACCTCCGGATATCTGGTGCCAAATCGTCGCCCATTTCCTTATTTCTTCGATAATAGAGTTGACTATCTTTGTGGCATCGATTGTACAAGTTCGTGAAGAGGCGAGTGGAATGAGGGAAAGCGGCTCAATTGACAAAAAAGAAGAGTAGCCCCCTAGAACCTGGCAAAGTTACTAAAAAAGAATTCCCGAGCAATTATCAACCGCGATTCATTCCCGTATTATAACACAAATAAGACTTCTAAATCAAGCAGTTAGGAAGTCCTAGACTTTAAGCCAGGCTGCTGGATTATTCTATTGAGTTGCCTACCCTCAGGTCATTCGCTGCCTTAATAAAGTATCTTCGCTAGCCGTTGTTGGGACTTAGTTAAGAGTTAGCCTAGAAAGGCTTTGAAAGCAAGTCAAGCATTCCAATCCCAGCGGATTAATCAATAGCAGTAGAGTCGTAAACAAGAACAGCAGAGTTTACAGCTGAACAAGTAACTTCCTCCTCGCGATGTACTTTTCGACCGTTGGAGCTGAGTCACTCTTGCCAAACAAATCGGACACTGTAATGTCCCTACAGAATTGCTCATGGAACTTGCTTTCCAGATCGTACCAAAGAGTTTGGAGGGAGGTTCCTATACCAGGGGAAGGCCGATTTAGTAAGAGAGTTGGCAAACAGTCTCAACTTGAGGTAGTCCTTGGATCTAGCTTCCCCGCACTGGACCGAGAACCGAGCTATATGCTCAATAGTCGACTTCTTCTCCTCACCAAAAAAGAGAACAAACTCGGCCTAATTAAGGACCTGACGTCAATTCCAAGCTGCTGTGGCGCCTCGACCATGTAATCTCTTTCCAGGTCCGATGGTGCCTGTGGAACTGTTGTGGCGGGCTAGTTGTGATGCTTGCTTCCCTTTCGCCCGTCGTACACGTGATTGCCGCACCTTACTAATGGTTTAAAGACTCTGACTTTCCTATGTCAAATAGAAGTATATACCCGCTTTAGCTTGGCTTGAGAAAGGTGCCAATCCTGATGATTGATTGTGCGATATTACAGTATAGTAAGAAAGAAGGATAAGAAAGTGCTTTGATCCACTACCCTTCGTAAGGTAAGGCAGTTCACTCTATCTGGTACATCTACTTCCTCTGCCCTATCTGTCACTCCAGGTACTTCTGCCTCTTTGTTCTTTGATTCTGCTTGCTGCAATCCAATCATATGACTTCATCTTCATATTGTTGAAAAGAAACAATATGTTCCCTAGCCACCACACCATCACCGCCAAATCTCTTCCGTTAATATATTCTCATACCGCTGACAGCTCTCAAATGCATCTTAGTTTGTTAGGAAACATTTCTACCTCTACATTACCAAACACTTTTCATGTGCCCTTGAGATCAATCTAATAGAATAGAATGAATAGATAGAAACTAGGCTGAGGAACGATAGGATGTTGCTAGGATGCTAAAGATCGTATTCTGTTAGCTTATCCGCTGTTCCTGATCGAAAACGTGCTACTCCTACTGAGACTGCTGCGGATTCAATACAATAGGCTAAATGCCCCATTCTTAGTCTTAGCGTAAAGGAAAGGCTGTCCTCTAGTTTAACTGAACGCCGGCAAATAGAATGGAATTGGCTTAGAATCGAAGGAGGATATTCATCTTTCATGTTTGATGTTTTCCAAAGACTATCTATTTGAATCCCCGAGAAGGAAGGTCTCAACACCGGGCTGTCCTCCCAATCAACAAAACTAGAACTACAGGTGACTGACCTGTCCTACAACTTACTTGCTTTCGGACTTCCTGGCTGAAGAGCAAAGAGATATCTATTTTACAGTAAAGCTGTAGCTTCAGAATAGCTATTCCGCTCGCTAGCATATTCGGTAATAATGAATGAACTAAAAAGAAAAAGAGGAGGAAAGTGAAAAGGCAATCAGACTGGCTTACAGGCCAACTGCTTCAAAGCCTAGCTGACTAACTGCCATCCCTAACTCACTAGCTTTCAGAAGAGGGAATCCAATCCATAGGTCAAACTACTTGCAACAACTTCTTCGAAGAGAAAGCTGCTGCCCTTCTATAAAAGAAAAGGGATTGTCTTATCCTACTTGACAGGCCAATTCATCAATTGATACTGAACGAGACTTTTGTCCATCTTTTTCCTAAGATATCAATTGTACTAAATCCATTCCTTTCGCTGCTGACCATCCGAGTATATACGTTTTTGCTGTTTGGATTACTAAAAAACCAAACTGAAAGCATGGATGGAGCTAGATCATAGCCGGTATCAGGCAACTCAAAGGCCAACCCAAGATCAGATGAATAAGATCGCTTCCTCTACTTTGAGGGCTGGGTGAAGGCAATGAAGGAAAGCAAAAATAGAACTAGAGAGGCGACGGAGGCTGCTTTCTCAATAGGTGACGACAGGGCCAGAACGGAACGGAGGAGAACGGGATAGATGAATAGAATAGTTCCGCAAAAGCACACTCAAAGACAGGCGAGCCTTCATTAGCTGACTTGGGAATGAAAGAACTGCGCACTGACCTATCATTCCTACTCTTATGAAGGCGACAGACCAACGTGTCTTTTGAAGCTCATCTTTTTGCGTAAAACGAAGATCATTTACGTTCTAAAAAAAAACTTTATTATTAAATTAAGTCAGAAACGACTCATTCATCAACAACTTATTCAGAAAAATAGAGCTCAAAGAGACGGGGGTCCTGTCTTTTATGCATTTGGAATGGTAGCTTTGGTCCGTACATCGCTGGCATAACCATAAAAAAAGCTTAATATTCAAACAGTTTGCGTGCCTCGTCTGCCTTAGACGAGTCGTATGCTTTGTTCATTTCGTAGGCATCGAGTGCGTATACCTAAGAGTACTCATTTATGCCCACTTTGAATGAATAGGAGGGAAGGGCCTATACAGATTCATCCTGTAAGGACGCCAGCACCTTTCAGCTTTCCAGTTTACCCAATCAACGCCCTCCTCCATCTATTCCCCATCATAGCACTTGGAATGACTTCCACAGACCTCCATAACGGCACTCTTGCCGAGAAAGCCCTTCCACATCAAAGGAACTTAATTAAGCTGACCCCACAGGCCTTTTTTGCTATCACACGAGAAAAATGCCTTATCGCCAATGATGCTAACCATACCTCACTTGTCTTAGCTGAGTTAATGGTTCAATTAAATCCTACCTGCCCAGACATGTATAAAAAACCTATTACAATCACGCCACCGGATGACCTAAAGTAAAGATCGCGTGGTTACGCCTTAGGAACCGGAGAGGCATATGAATATCTTTCCTTTAGACATTATTCTTTATAACCGAGAGAAAGGATACCTATGAATGAATGCTATTCCGCCGGTCATCTGTCAAACCTCTCGCATTTCGGAAATGCTTTCAGGAAGGGTGCCCCTACATTGGTTTCAACTCATTCCCAGCTGCATAGTGCCATCCTACCAGCGGCTCAGTCTCGCTGCCTTTCCTTTCTAGCTATCACTCTTTTTCCCCCAGAAATAAATATCATCACCTTGGCATTGAAAAAAAAATGTCCCCGAGTCCATGTCGTGATAATAGAGCAAAGCCTTAATGCCGAACTTGGTAAACGAACAAAAACCACTAAGAGGTCCCTTCCCTCCTTTGCTTGCTTGGATCAGGATGTAAGGCCTAGCCTGAGATACTTCCGACGCGCAGTTCAGCTAATTCTCAAAAGGGAAACTTGCGCTTATTCATATATAAGGAGGAAGTCCTATTGACGTATAGAAAGTACTATGCTTTCATCCTCGCGGCCTAAGGGCCGGGTCCTACTCCTCAACCGGTACACAACCCATTACGTTAGGACTTTCTCGTCATCTGGTACCTAACTAAACCGCTTCCATTCAATACTCAATTCAATACATAGCATGCATTCAAATCCTTCCTCAGCAGCCTCCTGGTTCGTAAGCAATTAGCGGAAGGGAGATAGAAATCCATAGAAAGGCAAAGCTCCGTATCCAACTCGGAAGTGGGAATCTTGTTCCATTTAGGGAGGTTAAATCCCGTCCAGCAGAACCATTTGCGAGGTTTGATTCTTAAACCGGATCGAGCGGGTGCCTAAGCTTGAGTCATGATCATTAGGAAGTGTAATAACTTATTCACTTGCTGCGACTTAGCCTCCTTATGAGTCGGGCACAGCTAATATCTTATTTGAGGAAGAGTCCGATCTATGATAAGAGATCTCATCATCGGATGACCAGACTAAGTCTTTCCAACCAACTTCAATTGTGAGGCATCCTTCTCCTTTTATTAATAGACTGATCCGGGCGGGTTGGAGAGAGATCTGCCTATAGATAGACTGAAATAAGGAAGACATCTTTCCAGTGGGGAGGGCCAATCTTCTCTTTGATGTTAAATTAGTCAGTTTTAGGTTTTATCTCTAAAAATGTTAAACCTAATGGGCATGGGCTGCGCCCAAACCATTCTTGGCTTTACAACTGCAGCGCCTACGGTTATGAGCTTTCTTCCGGTAATGCGGTGATTACAGAATTCCGTTGCACTAATGTGGATCATAAGCAAGAAAGAGAATTCATAACCGTGTCAAATAAGTGAATTTATCCATGAGTCATTCTTGATTGAAAAAATCAAAGGATTCCTCCGCATGGAAGAAAGAAAGATGCACAAAGAAAGAAAAGAAGGGCACTAATAAAAGGAAATGCTGCACGGACCCTATGCAGCCTCTAGAGGTGACGGTATATCTACCAGAGGTGAATACCCCATCCCTAAAGCCTAAAGCAGAAGAATAAAGGAATTTAGGAAAGGCTAAAATAGGGGCATACCCAGCTGAAGAAGTCAAGCCCGCAGAGCAGTCACAAAGAATAGGTTTGATTCACTGGAACAAGAGGAAGAAAACTCAATCCCCGTTCGGGTTCCAATCTCCTATTCCGAAATAGCTACTCTGTCCGAAGCTGCTAGAGTTGCTTGAGCTGCTAAAGCTAGAGCTAGACCGGATGAGCTCATCTCAGTCTCCCCCATTTTAGATACGGTGGGGGAATCGGACTTATCCATGGTTAGTCAACATAATAGCATAGGCCCAGAAGCCCAGGTAGCTCGGCATGGGAGGAAAGGAATATCCCTGAACTAATGGTCGGCCGCTTACTCTATAATCCTGGGTTAACCCCCTTCCCCGATAGTCCAACATCGTCCTATCCACCCCCCCCCTCTCTCTTAAATTAAAGGACCCAGCCTCTAATTATGGTTATTTCACTCTCAATCGCGCTATCCCTCATCATTGATTTACCAAACTGCCCTCTATCTCATCTTGCATCCGAAAGAAGTGACAGCCTGCCTGAGATGCCATGTTGATATTGCCAGAAGAGAGGAAGGCCTATCTTAGATATGCCTATTTGAACTATGCCTAGCTGCCGAGGGAGAGGTAGACTGTGCCAACTACTATGACTATTCTATGGTTCATTAGCTGGAATAAGTGTACTCAACCGTGCTAACCTTCGCCTCGTGGCTCGATCAAGGCGCTATCGCATTATCTGAAAGAGCGACTATCCCGTGCCATCTGTTGCTCTTGCCCTGTTTATTATGAGAATAAAGAAGTCCCCTACTCCCGTACCTCACGCGCTATCCTCTATTCCATTATGTATCGCCGCTAGCTCATACCATGTGTCTTTGAACCATTCCTCAGTGTCCGGATTAACTATGCTATGGCTAACTGAACTAGGACCATTGGAAAGAGAGAAGATATTGCCTGTCCAGAAGTAGCTTATGTCATGTCGTGCTACGAATGAAAGAGGTCCCTACCCTCAGTTCACCTTACCGGGCTTTATTCGTGAAAGTCAGCTCTGGCTTTCGGCACCGGTTACGAGAACAGTAAGAGTTCATTCTGTCCCACTTGGCTCAATAGCCGGAGATTAAATAGCAGCTTATGATGATTCCATTTCAAAAGCTATTATTCCTCCAACAGTGGATAGGCAAACAAAAGAAAGCAGTCACCCACCAGGAAGGCATAGAGTGAAGCCAGGAAAGGAATTGGTTACTACAGACAGACCAGATTCAATAGCGCCCTCCAAGACCAAGAGCTGCGGATAATCTAACTCTAACAACGGGTATTCATCCCATCTCGAGTTCTAAACTATATTCTGATGATTGACACGTTGATTTTAGTACCCCTTAAATGATAGGGTAGGTTCGTATGTTTTTGTGAAAGCTCGGCTCCAGTTATTGTTGATGTCCAGTCATCCACATTGGAATTCCTTGGAAAAGAAGGCTAACTGCTTGTTGGCTGGGAGCTGTATGAGCGGTAAATTAGCACGATGATTCTTCTTCGCCTTTATTTATAAGGCTTGTTCAATCAATCTCCTAAACAAACAGTAGGAATTTTCTAATCAAACGACCTAACTTATTGTTTTGTTCACGCTCGGAGGAAGCTCCTCATGGAGCGGTTATTCATAAGTGGAAAAGGAAAAAAAGGGGTACGCTTCAAATAAAAATAAAATAAGCTGGAAAGGAAACAAGTCTGGTAGGGAATCGGTTCGGAAGCCAGTGATCAAGCTAGTCCGGGTTTGCACTTGTAAGTATTGAAAGCAATAAAGCCCAAAAAGAGCATAGTTTTACAGTTGAGGGAAGGCTTAGATGTAATTTAAGTTGAAAGAAAGGGTTTATAGAATATGCTGTTAGATCTCCGATTCTAAGGGTATCAGAGTTTGTAGCTGTAGTTGCTATCACTTAAGCCAGTAGCACGCTTGTTAGGCAGGAGTCAAAGAAGCTAGCCTTTGAATTGAAGGAAGTTCCGGATATCTCCTGCCCATATTACGAATTGGGAACCCTTTCAAGCAGAATCCCTTTAAGCGGAGAAGGAAATACGCCCCATGACTTGTTGCATGTCTGACGCCTGGTTTCAGGTTGAAGTAGCCCTCAAGCCTATGCCCTTACCTATGTCCCAATTACAGGGCCTACGTGTGGATGTTTCAAAAAGTCTTTCTATTAGAACCGATTGGAAGGTTTGGTTTGGATGAAATGGAAGTTGAGCCTTGACTAAGAATATGATATGAACTGCTTAGCCCTTAAAGCTGCTCTTCTGTCTTTCCTTCCGTGGGCATGAAATGAACCCTGAGGTTACTCTGTCCCTGGCATCCCTTTCTGCCCCCCAACTTTATGCACTTCGCGGTAAATGGAGACTTTCCAATAGCCAGCAGGTCAAAGCCTTTTTTGGGGTCCAAGGGTGCCGCCCCCTACTACCCAATTCCTGTCTTCGGAACTACGGGGATAGGTGACTCTCTGCGATGGCCCTCCACCTCGTTGGGAAAGGTGAAAGGAAATAACAAGCCCTAAACTAAATACCAACTAGCAGCTTATCAACCACCGAACACAGACTCATGTTGGCGATGCCATGGTCAAGTAAGAGAACGACCTATTCATCCGAAGTAGTATTTTAGTATAGAACAGAGGCATTCTGAGCCGACTACTACGACTACATGCGCATCTAGTGCAGTGGCTTGGAAGCAAGCTACCTTGACCATCTGCCGAACTTATCCAGAATTTACTGATCAAACGCAGTAGGGGCGGACTGCTCTACATTCAGCCACGCCACAGTGACCCCCGAAGCGATCTTCTTATAGTTGCGGGACGAAATCCGGCAGCCAATTGCTGGCTCTGAATAACCAGCCCGGCAATAAGTTCAATTCTTCCATAACATAACGGGGCGGGGTTGCGCGCGAGCCGAGTGACGGAGGTACACAAGAGTACTTCGCGCCACAACCATCTCTTTTTTATAAGTTCTACGGACCGATGCCTGCTGCTTCATCTGGGAGAAAAGAATCATAGATATGCCGGTCATTAGAAGGAAGAACCGCCATAAAAAGATTCCTCGTGTATCATCTGTAGCAAAACTATGAACGGAAGCTAGCAATCCGGACCGTATTGAAAAGGTTCCTGAGACACAGCATGGAAGAGTCACAATATTCAGAAACGAGATCCAAGAATGAAGAAGGGGTAGAATTACGGAATGAATACGAGCTGTGGCTAATACCCAAGGCATAAAAGAAGCATTTTCTACGGGATCCCGAAACCACCAGCCACCCCGACCTAATTCATGATGAGCCCACCAACTTCCTGGCATGATGCCCACGGTTAAAAACCACCGACATGTCAAGATCCAAATTCGAATCTGTTCCTGGTCCTGGTCAGATACCACTGTGTTCGCGCCGGCGCTCCAACAAAGAGGCGAAGTAGTGGTATCTTTCTGTTCATTACGAACGACACGCTTCGCCTGCTCCCTCCCCGTGCCCACTAGCGCTCCTGTCCAGAGCGAAGAGAAGGCGAAAAAGCGCCGCCAAAGCAGCATGAGCAGGCTTCTATTGCTACGCAACAAAAGAGCTGGATAGCATTTTGCGACCACATGTTTGAATTTTTTGGTAAAAAGCTCGCTTGTTATACGGGATCCGACGCATCCAGCAGAGCGAAGCAGCGTTCCCTTCTTTTCGGCGGCATCCTTCCGCATTGGCGGCGAGTGGAGTGCCACAATCCCGTTCATCATTTTTGATCTACATAATCCAAATGCCATAGCACTGGCGACGTCTCCGGCATAAATGCAAGGAGGATGTATAGCTGATATAGGATCTTGTGGAACAGGATTTGATTCTGCAAGCGGTTCGGTACGAACGAAGAAATTTCGAACAAAAGGATCGGAACTCGCTGATAGGAAAGGAGAGAAAAACAAAGCAATGCCAAGAGCTCCGTCAATCCGCTGTTCATCGATAGACGAAGCTCTCTCTTTATCATCTCGCGCCAGATGCAACAAAGGATGAGTCCTTCTTTTTCCTTCTCGCGAACCACGGGAGCGCCTAGCACCCAGAGGAGCAAAGCTCATTTTCCTTTCAGGGTAAAGCGGCGCATAAAAAAGGGCTGGCCCGTCAAACGTCCGGTTCCTTCGCGAACGAAGTTCAGAATCAACAAGGGTTCGTAGAACGAAGGGAGTGTACAACTGGGGCGCAGCCCCACTTTTTTGTTCGTAACGAGGGAGAGATAGAATGGAGTTCTTCACGAAGTTCGAGACAAAGTAATAAAAAACTTCTCTATGGCCTCCTCGTTTTGAGACATTATGGCTTTGGGGTCGACCCCGGTAACAAAGAAGGAATCCATAAAAACGTGGGATCCGACACCATGATAAAATACTACCCTCATGATTAGACCATGTCCCTGAGATTTGATAAAAGAAAGGTGCATTAGCGGTTAATACGTTGTAATTTGATAAGTTATTAGGAATATGACGGAACGAAAGACCAAGGAAAGAAAGAAGAATGCACCAAAATGCAGGTGCTGCACCAAACGCTGGTGGTTCTTTCTTGTTGTAAGTGAATGCAACGAAAAGACCCGGAAATAACGAAAAATGAAAGAATTCATATATTATTGACATTTCGTGCTGTGCTCATAAAAAAAAATTCTGCTTTGTTATTCCCATCATCCGGTAACCACAGGATGATCCACAAGAAAGGTGGCAGGATTCGAACCTATGGCCGGCCCGCCCCTGACCCGCTGGGTTGGGTGGCCGGGTTAGCACCCCTCGTCGCCCCTGTACCCGAAACAGATGCGCTGCGCTACCCAGCGCGTAACCTTGTCTCCCCTACTCCTCTTCTGGTTATGCCATTACCAATCGCGGGTAACCCCCGGGCCGGCCGCCCCTGACCTAATAAGATAAGAACGATTATCCTTATGACCAAACAGCGATAGTTTCACGATCCCGACCAGCAACTTGTTGGGAGTAGGGGCATCCAAGCTTGCCCAACCTAGACATTGTAACTGAAAGTCCTGCCTACTTGTAGGCTTGGGGTAGTCCTCGAAAACCTTCTTATTTTACTGGCTTGGGAAAGACCCGTAGGCTATGGATCCCACTAATGGAATGGGACTATAACCATACTTCCATGGTCTAGGTTCAAGGACAATAAAGATTGAGGCTTGGAGTATCTAAGGCTTCATGGACCCAATTTTTAGGTTAAGGACGGACTCGCTAGTGTCCCAAGGATTGACCGGTGACACTACTAACTGAATTGCCCTACCTAATATATGTATTTTTCCACAGGACTGAATCCATAGAAACCTTGGCTTAGTGCCATTACTGTAAGCGGCGGATGATTGGTATGCAGGATCGGTTGCAACGGTTTCCCATGAATGTGAATCAAGAGATTGGCTTGAATTGAAAGGCTTTCCAACTAGCCATTGTACCTGAGATTGCGAGAAGTCCTTCTTCTTCTTTGGAGCTTGTTCTTGGTCCCCGGGGAAATGGGGTGACAAAGAGCAGCTTGCTTCTCCAATTGGATCATTGCTCGACTCGATGGGTAACTTCTAGTGGTTTGCCGGGGAAGCTCTTGTTTTTCTTTCAGGAGTTGGTTGGTGGCATGGACACCTAGCCCTTTCTTATTTTTAGTATTTGTTTGCTGGCACAGGTAGTAGATTCATTCTCCACTCCAGCAGTAGCAGATGTAGAATCTGAAAGGTGGGATTCCCGGTTGATTGGATGCTTCCGTTAGAGCTTCTTCCCCTCCTGTCATTTAAGGGCACCTAGCTTACAATCACTAGTGAAAGAGTGCCAATTGACCCAACTAGCGAATCTGTTTACAACCATTCAATCTTTTTCCGTGAATACCGCTCGAAAGCAGTCATTTTTCGGCTTGATAGCACAAGCACGATCCATCCATCTCCCTCCGGAGAGTGAGTAACAGGTGGAAGGACTTTGGATAGCAGGTAGGGTAAACGGATATGGATGATAGTTGGGATCCCAGGTAGGAGAGCCAGCCAATTCAATTAGAGCTACTGTAATTGGATTCCTTGTTTAGTTTAGCTTTTGTGTAAATAAGTCCTCCATTATTAAGGGTCAAAGGGGAAACAGGGGGTAAGTAAATTATCCTGGGAGTGTATAAGGCTAAGAAGGATATATACCTTTTGTTTTGAGAGCTTGAAGTTTTAAGATTACTCTTCCTACCCTGTCTAAGGTGTGTAGGATTTCTCCCAAGAGTAGGATGCCTCCCCCAGTTCTTGTTCACCTGATAGTCTACTCGTCTCAGTAGTTGTTCTACGAGAGCCATATGAGTAGTGAATAGTTTCCTTCTTGGTAGAAGGCGACAGAGGCGAGACTTGAGAGGGTAGGTAAAGTGATATTTCAAGCCAAAGGGATAAGTAAGGGGCTAGATATAAGGCACTAATAGCTAGATTTCTTTCCATGTCTTAGTAATCTTTACCGGGAAGGTCTAACTAGATAACTTTTCCTGAGGTTTTAGTTGCAGTGAATGGAGATTTCTTCTTTAAGGGAGCAGTTCCAGAAGTTGCACTTTCTTTCGATGTTGGTCCAGGCCCCCTATCAATTGGCATTGAAGTAGGCAAGGCCAATCCATCTGTTAAGTCAGCTGGTTCTAGGTCAAAAGCTAGTGTATAAGATGTCTTTATCGTCCTAAGCCCTAAAAGTGCTTCCGCCTTACCTGGAGTTGAAGTTACCGTTGGAGGCCTTTGAGTTCCAGTCTCAGTAGTGGTCTTCCCTATATGTACAGGGGAGTAGTTAGTTGCGAGTGTCAGAAAAAAGTGCTTTGATCCAGCCGAGCCTGTTCCATCAAGTGATTTTAGGCAAACTGATTCTAGGGCTCACGAGAAGATATCCCTCCTAAGGGATATAGCTTTTCTTCCGGAAGTATGAGTTTCTTAATTCCATTTTTCTGCTATTCCCATTGAAGCAGTAGTTGAAGTAGTGGCATTCCCAATATCAATATTTGTAGAAGTGCTCCTAATGGCCATTGCTAAGTCCGCAAGTAAGCCAGTTATAGATTTCTTTTCTTTCCAAGCTAGGGATCTAGTTCCAAGGGAGGGCTAGATCAAGCGCATCTAGTGTTGGAGAAAAAAGGGCATCCAATGCTTCTGCCATCGAAAAAGGTTAAGCCACTACAATAGCAGTGGGAGGATTTCTCCCAGGGAATTCTGTCACATCCCTATAGCCAGAGTCAGTCGTTGGAGTTTCTTTGCCCTTTCCCTTTATAGACAATGAAAGTGTCCCTTCATCTCGACTAGTCCTTCCTTGTTATTGCCGTAGCAGTCCCGCTAACGGTAGTCCCTGCCCCTAGAGAGTCAGTTTCAATTGTAGTTGCTTTTGCCCTTGCTTGAACTAGCTAACTTTATCCTCCAATGGAAAAAATCCCGCTTTATAACTATATGGTTATACTGCTTCTAAAGAAAGAGAAGAGAACTGGGTAAAGGAATCGTATTCCCTACCAGGGAGAAGCTAAAGTCCAAAAGGATTCCTCTCCTTGTCAAGCAGAAAATCCCTAGCCATAGCTTTCACTGTCTTACTTGCTGGCAACTGCCACTGCAAGCAGGGGGGCTTCAGGGATTACCTCAGCTCAGCGGAAAGCTAAGGGTCAAATCCTGGAGAAGGCGAAGGAATGGAACTGCTTATCTCGGAAAATGAAGAGAAACTTAACTGACTAGCTTGCCTAGGATTAGGATCCCTATTTACCCAAGAGACTTAAAGGCTTGAAAGTCAAGACACTGCGCTTACCCTAGGAAATCAATACCTCACTAAACATTATAAATAAAACTGCCTTGCACAAACTCCTGACCACTCTTATATCCTTAATGGGGATTCGCTTACACAAGGAAAGCCTTGCTTCTTTGCTCGTAATGGAAGTCACTCCCATGATTAATTGATAGAAGAGACCAGAAAGGGGTGATAATAGAGTCGTGGACTGGGATCCGGATCTAAGAGTTCTCCTTCCTTGTGGCTAGCTTCCTTCAGCTGCAATAACTATCTCATCTCTACCTCTTTCTGACTTCAAGTACCGATCTTCTATCAAAGGAACCTTTCCAGAAGTGCCCTTGGTTTAGTCCAGTCTGCATTCTTCGCTTAGTGTCCATTTTTTTTATGATAGAGTTAGGCTCTTCGTAAGATAGCCAAGGGTCACTTTCCTATCAATCAAGTAAAGGAGATCAAAGTTCACTCTAATAAATCGATCTGAATCAGCTTAGCCAAAGAAAGGCTGACCGAGGGGTAGCATCAAGAGAAGAGCGACTCCCATAAGAGACTGCTATTATAAAGATCTAGCGTAGATACATTAGAGCTCTGATTCGATAGTCGGAAGTCTCAATTGTTGGGAGAGGTAAGGAGAATTAGGTATAGCCTTCCGGGTTGGCTCCCACGTAACCCCTTCATCAAGGGGGATCTGTGAAACCCAAGGTAGGTACCTCCCCACCAACTGGGGCAGCGTTTCCGCCACCCGGTTGACGGCTTGGACCACCTTTTCTGGATCGCGAGACAATGGAAGCAAAGGTTGAGAAATCCATTCGTTTAGCTAATAAGATAATCTTAGATAAATTAAAGAGGGACAACAAAATCTTGACTAGCATATCTGCCTTATCATCCTTCTTATACATCTGACGACGGATAAAAAATTGGATAATACGAGGGAAACCAGACCGGGTCAAAGAGACCGGAACTGGTAAGCGATCGTGAGGTCGCCGATCACCTCCATAGGCAATCTGAAGAGAGCTTGCACATTGCTTCAGATACAAAGCAAGGAACAAACCCCCGACTTCCTATACAACCGCTTAACAGCCTTCGCATACAAGTAGACGGCTATGCACGACTCCTTGGTAAGACTATCCGCAGCCACTAATAAGATTCGTTTTAAGAATCCCATTAGGACCGGCGGTTGGCTTACATTCCTCAGTTCGATTCATCTGATTCCAAATGGAGGAGGTCAAGATTGCACTCATATCTCACTATGGCCGATAAATCATCTCTTTCATAGGCGAGGAGAAGCGCTAGTCCAACTAACAACTGAACCCCTCAAGCGAACGAGTAGTGAAGCCTTACCCAGATCGAGATGAGAAAGAAAGGGCAATTCTCAAGCTAGACCCACACAAATGTTTAATCGAAAGCTCTGTCATCCTTCCCCATACCAGATTGAAAACAACAACCTTGAGTCATCTATTGATTGAGGAACCGTACCTGTCACGTTGAACCATGTCTGTCAACGGTGAAAGATAGCCTAAAGTGAGGGCCCCGGAGATAGGATTTCTCAACTGTCGATCGACGCGACAATCATGCCTGCTTGACAAAGCCTTTTTCAGTCTCCCAATAAACGAAAAAGGATTGCTGGTGACACGAAAGCTGTGCTCGACGCTCTCTTTCCTATTCCACTGCGCTAAGTGGTCTTTCCCTTGCTGGCTGGATGACTACTATGGACAAAGATGACGACTACTCCCAGTCTCTGGTCAATCCATGCTGATGCTAGAATTGCTTTTCCCCCCGCCCATACCTGGGAAGAGAAAGTACAACCTCTGCTGCATCCTATCCTCTACTTTAGTTGAATTCTTTTGTTCTAGAATCACAGACATTGGCTAAAGATACCACAGACTTTCTGGTTATGTCATACTCTATTCTATCTACTCTTACTGACCTTCCCTTCGAGCAGACTAAGAAGAAGAAGCCCACGTAGCGGTAGCAGCTACGACTTCTTCCTTCTGGGCTTACTTGCCAAGTACAATAGCAACGGATTCTGTACCAGCAAACCATATTTAACCGGGTGTTCCCTCTCCGTTCTAGCTTTCTAAATAAGTCAGATCGGTGCCTTTTCTCCGGGAAGACTCCTCAATCAGTTAATCCAGATCCGGAAGTCACTTCGCTACCTGCCGTGTTGAGTTCTGCCTTCTTTAAGGGGAGCGAAAGTCATAAAGGAAATGAAATCCAACTCCCAGTCTCATTTACTGCTAACCATAGAAAGAAGAGCAACCGAGCCCAACGAACCAAAGAAAAGATTTGAACCCATGGAAAGCATAGCCATCCCATATGACTCTAGAAATTCCTTAAGAAAGCGAGAGAGCTCAGTCCTAAAAGCAGATCGCCCTGCGCTCCTTGAATCTTTCTTACTCCGTCTACAGAGCATGCCACTATGCGTAAGACATTGAAATGGAATGGCTAGCAAGACACTAAAGCAGGAAAGCAGCTTCCAAAGGAAAAGGGCAAAGACTGACTTGATTCTTTGCTCTTCGACAGCCGTGAAAGAAAGGGCTTCCTGATTCCATTGCTCCAGAATGAGCTTGCGTCGGGCTCACTCTTCGCTCCTCTCCTTACAGTCGACTATCTTCGATCCTACTATTTATTAGTGAAAACGGAATCGTTAAACTGAATAGATAGAGTTAGATCCGCTTAGCTATTCTAGCCAAGGAAAGATGTCCAATTCCATGTGTTAGGCAGAGTGACATGTTTCAATCCCATAAAGAGAGCATAGATATTGACAGAAGAGAGCGAGCACAAGAAAGGGCCGAGCCGAAGCAGGACATACATATCATATGTAGAAGCGTCAGTTTTCTTAATACCTGGCCTCGCGCTGGCAGTGACGTGGGTCCCGAGTTACCTTCAATATCTCTGATTAGAGACTTGGCGAGCGTGGCTCGGTCTCATGCATCTCTCGAATAGGCGGCTCGAGATCCCCTTCTTAGCGCCCACAGAGCGGTAACTGGTCAAGTAGAAAAGAAAGTGTATCTATTTCATCTGTTCATTTATCTTTTATAAGGAATAGTTATTTCTTTCTTAATCAGACGATTTCTCGCCTCTCATGTATGATTTTGATTAATGTGTGGTATTTAGTACTAATAGTTAGTCTCAATCGACTGAAACCTTCACTCCACAATTCCAATTTTATACTAGAATGAGGTCAATTAGGATTTATAGAATTATCAAGAGTACGATATTCTATGTATAGGCAAAGGTGGGAGAAATGAGCAAGCAAAGAGACTCACATGTTGGTTCACCAAGTGAAAGAAGGAATTAGACAGAGGTACTTGCTAGAGGACGGGTTACTCTACGCCAAGGGCGGGTTCCTATTCGTTCCCAATTAATGATCTAGAATTCCCGTACCATAGTAGATAGAAGAGAAGAAAAGAGGCTTCAGCTTCTTTTCTGAAAGGCAGTTTAACCAGTTGAAAGAACACAGGGAGTGGAGCGGCCCTAGGGGAGACCTTTTGAGGCTCTAAACGCATGCTGGGAAGGACATGACTACGTTAACCAGCCGCAATGGTGTGCCGAAATGGCACAGTAAGTGAATGGGTAGTATCCCGAGTCAGAAGGAATCTACTCTAAAGTGAGTACCCGGGTTCATTCTCAGGTAGTTTTCTTGCAGTTAGTCCAGGAGTTTTGAGATCTCATCCGTAGGTCAATAAAAGTAAGTAGCCAACTTCTCCCTGTTGATAGCACAGGAAAGAGACGATTCTCTGCATCTAGATTGATTGCACGTTCTTTCTAGTATGTTTCTAGATATTCTAGTTTTTTAACCTAAGGATAGCGAAGAAGAAGTGAGCTCTATAGCCTTTTTTTACTTTTTTACTATGTGTTAATAAAGTGAAGTGGGCAGGATATAAGCAGTAGTGGAATCAAGCGGCAGGATACGAAAGCTATGGATAGGGATGAAATGACTTATGAAAGTGAATAGGAGAAGGAGTTGTCGTTCTCTTTCTTTCCAGCCACAGTTAGAGTCTTTCGCCTTAAAAGTGCTTCTCCTCGTGATCCAGTGCCGTTGCAGCCAATGATCAAACCAGTGAAAGAAAGTGTTCCATTCCAGCGCGTGTAATTCCTTCTTCCTACTAGGATTTGCAGTTCTAAGCTAAGCACATGCAGTCTAAGTTTCGGAGGAATCTACTTGAAGTGCTTCCCCATCTTGCTTGACTCAAGTTTTCACTTTCTTACTTTACTTATGGATAAAATGGAAGATATCTTAACCTACTTCATATGAATAGGAATAGAGGAGAGGGATGTTCTAACTCGACCCATAAGAGGAAGGGTAGAGATAGATTAGGGGAGGAAGCTAGTATAAGTCTTTGTACCTGTATCAATAAGAGCAGCCTTCGTAGCAGTAGTTGCATTACCAACAGTTTCATTTCCTGCTTTTCTGCGAGTTTCTCTGGAATAGTAATATCCCGGGGAGGTCTAACGATTTTTTCCCTTTACCCTTTAGCAGGAGTCTCCCTCAATAGCAAGCGAAAGAAGGGGAGGAGGATCGAATAAGCCTGCAGTATATAATAAGTCCCCCCTTTCTATTCTAGGTATCCCACTTCACTTCCCGGGGTTTTTCTACTTCTCCACTCTCTTCTCTATCTAGATCCGCTTATTAAGGAGTTTTTTATGCAATAGGCGCTTCACTCACGACTTCTATTTTTATGCTCTCCCTGCTTGTTTTCTTGCTCTTGTCGAGATATCTTTTTTTGAAGATCCTAGAGTCTAACATGACTAGCAAGATTCCCGATCTTCTGCTCTAAGGAGCTAACGATTTAGCGGTTTTTTACTTAAGGAACTAGCGAGAATATAGTAGCTAATCAAATCACATCACCTTAATATGAATACCAAGCTAGCGGGCTGACGCTCTAACGAGCTAACGTCCCATAAGTGGTTTATTGAAATCCCCTTATACCTAGCTAATAAGCTCCCGTGCTCCCGGTAATTCAGTAGCAAAGAAGTCATATTTGTTCTCTCCAGAATAGCTGTTTCTTAAGGATTTTTGCAAGCGCAGGAAGTAAAACAAGTGCTTTTTTCTAGCACTTTCTGGTAAAGAAGAATAAGGGGTTAGCAATGGATTACACACGCTATCACTATTGGATTGTGCATAGGACTGTCCTTACAAAAAGGAATTAAACTCCAGAGACTTCACTTGGAGCAGGAATGAAAAAGTAGAAGATTCAGTTAAGGAACTAAAATTGGAAGGGATTTCCCTGGGCTTGCACTGGAAATCCTATGAGAATATGACAATATATATATGACAATAGGAGCATTCTCTTTTCTTAACTGCTAAGCTTACACAGACTCCTGAAAGATTCGGACTCAGGCATTCCAAAAAAAAAAGAAGAAAGCTATCTATACGCTGGAGCCTTACAGAGACTTCGTGACCTTATCTAAATCTAAGGTAAAAACTCACAGGCCCACATGCTTTCCTTTTTTGCTTGCCTAAGTCCCTTTTTCTCCATATGGATTGAAAAAAGTTTTTCGGCCTGTCATGGACAGAAACTAAACCAGGCTCGCGTAGATACATTACCTGAACCATGCTTTTCCCAAGCGGGGGTCTAAGACCCTTTTCGGAAGCAAAACCCAGAGCAAAGAGGGGGGCACGGACAGCAGTTAGAACAGACAGATAAGAGCACATAGCATCACTTACATCAGAAGTGGGATCACTCACTTCAAACCTTACTTCACAAGATCTTATCGCATTGAAAATCCGTATGGTGAAGTTATGAACGGAAGCACAGGGGTTAAGCCGAAAGTAGAAGTCGAAAGAGTAGGAGTAGGCGAGAAGCCGGCGCGTCTTCATTTTGGTAATTCCTCGGCAACGGAATGAATCTAACCAAGGGGAATGGGAATCATCGAAGATATAGTGTGTGTGCCGTGAGTAATCAGTCTTCGCAAAGACAGAATCATGGATGTGGTCGTACTAATAAAGGATATTTGATACTTCTTTAATAGATCAGGAATTTTCTTCAAATGAAAATGGATTTTACTTTGCTTTTTAGGATGCTAAGGTTGGGGTGCTTATCCTCTTTAGTTTTAGTGATGTGCAGGCCCACTCGATGAAACGAAAAAGCTTGACAAGCTGGATGGATATTGGGTCACGGACATAGGAATACGGAATTCAAAAACCTTAGGCATTTAGGAAAACAACAAGCCTTGGTGCGACCTGACTCGGAACTGGAATTGGCAAAGAAGGAA
>JAVHNO010000118.1:0-32500 GCA_031439595.1 Pterocarpus santalinus
GCCAAGCCACTTGAGACGGGTTTTGATCCGCGAAATGTTGCATTGATTTAATCACTATATGTAATGCGATTGAAGCTTTTAGAGAATCTCGTAGCAATTGGTACTGTGTGAGAAGAAATCCCGGTAGCTAAGTGGGTAAGCGGGCGACAGTTAGAGTTCAAGTGAATGGTCGTTGTTGTGTGGCTTCGACTCCCCAACGAGATATGTAAAAAATTGCGTTATTAAACTAAAAACAGATTTGGGCTGGACAGAATCTATCAAAGAAGTCGCCCTTCTTCCTTTCGTTTGTGCTTCTTTCTCCCATGCTTTTCTTTCTTTGGTCAACAACAAAGCACAGCTATATATAGTTCTTCACTACTCCTACAGGAAAGACTCTCTTTCTGTATGGAGGGAATTTTTTTTTTCTCAATCAATCACTATGTTTCCACTCCATTTTCATTACGAAGATGTATCACGTCAGGATCCGTTGCTCAAACTGAATCACGCCAACGTTATGGAAGTTCCTAGATCGTGTGAAATAAGACTAGTACCAAAGGCACCCTATGATTTCATAATCAAAAATGGAAAATTGGCTATGGAGATTCCGCGCGGTCAGAAATTAATACAGACACAATGGGGTTCGACAGGAAAGTCGTTTCGATCCAATCCATTCTTGGGGTCAAATAAAGACAAAGGATATGTCAGTGACCTAGCACGACAAAGCACTCTCCGAGGGCATGGAATGTCTAATTTTTCGGTCAGAATCTCGACAGTAATGTCTCTGTTAGATTCTCCGGTCGAAATACGGCAAAACTCAATTCAATTCTCGATGGAAACGGAGTTGTTCGAATTCTCCCCGGAACTGGAAGATCATTTCGAGATCTTCGAACATATTCGAGGGTTCAATGTGACTATTGTAACTTCGGCCAACACACAAGATGAGACTTTACCACCGTGGAGCGGCTTTTTGCAAAAAGATGAGGGAGATTCTGAGTAAGAGATGTTATGTATGAATTGTTTGAAGTGGTTCTTCCCTTTATTCAAGGAGGACTCGAAGCTGCCGGGCAAGAGGCGGGCGAAAATGCCATTCCGCCAGCTCAAGGCGAACCTGCGGCTCCTCCTTCGATCCCAAGGGTTGCGGCCGATGAGGCGGGACCGTCCCATCCGGTCGAAAATACTAGCTTGGAATCGTCAATGCGAAATCGCATTGTACGACTCGAGCAGGACAATAGCCCCTATTTGCTGGATAAGGCAAAGGGGGACTATTGGGCTCAAATAAGACATGAGCTGGATCATGCTTCCTCTCAGAGGGAGTATAACATCATGGCTGACTTTGAGAACAGAGACCTCCGGATCCGGGAGCGGAAACATGAGTGTTTCCGTCTTTTTAACCACGTGCTTTCTGAGCACCCTGACTTGGCCGACCAGGCCCCCTACAACCCTAAGGAAGCCTTTGACGACTTCTTGGACGAGCGGCGGGGGGAGCTGGACAAACTGGCGGAAGAGCCAGTGGTGGAAAGGGACGAGAAAGAAATAGCTTTCTTGGAAAAACTTTGGATAGAGCTCCATAACAATGGTCCCAAGACTATCCAAACCATCTTTCACCCCACGTCACCCTCGAATAGTCAACGGGATTAAAGAGGCCTACACAAGTGTATACTTTATCAGGCTACTCCCCGAACATGCCTACGGAAGGTGGGGGAAAGTAAGGACCAGATGAGCAGCTTCTAATGAATTGGGTAAGAAGAAGTGGGGCGGCTTTTTGCAAAAAGATGAGGGAGATTCTGAGTAAGAGATTCGTGTCGGAGAAGCGAAATATACGAGATCACAAACGTAGATTGCTCGCGGCTAAATATGAATTGAGACGAAAGCTTTATAAAGCCTTTTGTAAAGATTCCGATCTTCCTAGTGATATGCGGGACAAACTTCGTTATAAGTTGTCCAAGTTGCCAAGAAATAGTTCCTTTGCACGAGTCAGAAACCGATGTATTTCCACGGGTCGCCCTCGTTCCGTATATGAGTTCTTTCGAATTTCTCGTATCGTTTTTCGTGGATTAGCATCTCGAGGTCCTTTGATGGGCATAAAGAAATCGTCTTGGTAGCCCAAACCAATAGAACAAGGGTTAGGCAGCTGGTCCACAAGCAAGGGAAAAAATCCATTACCGGCCGGCTCCGGACCGAAAAGACCTAACGGAGTAATCCCTTATCTCGGATCGGAGATGCTAACGGGGCAGGAATCGAAGTGGGGGACCTATCTATCGCCTGTGTCTATCTCCTGTCAAGTATGCTCCCCAGACATAGACTACGTACAGGGTAGTACTCTTGGAAATAAGATCACCGCGTGAACATAACATTAAGTTACGAATGTAACTCCCGAGGGATCGACCACTATTCTAAATAAGGCGGAGAACTTTTGTTCATTGGAGCGCCGGAGTGCGGAGGTTGTTCCCATCATTGAAGTCAGAGTGTGGGACTGAGCCTTCCGAATGATAAAGAAAAAAAAGTGCTTAGTTTCGTTGGAAAAACCAACGCTAATATCATATTGACTTTATCTCGCCCAACTTCTAAGGATAGATAGAAAAGGTTGGAGAGAGTGACTTTATGAAATTCTCTCCTTTCTAAAGCTGCGCAAGGCGGCCCCACCCCTCTTTCTTTTCCCCCTTTAATGAAAGACCCTCGCCCGCCCCGCTTCCTATTCATTTTTGGGTCGGGACCGAGGGCCTTTTTTTTTTCTCAAGAGGTGATTTCGAGAATCAACCAACCGACAAATCCGTAGCCCAGGTGACTCACAGCCGCCCAAATTAAATGGGATGAATTAAAAAAAAGAGGCTTTTTGATTGATTCAGGGCGCAGCGAAACAAAATTCTTTCAAGGCAAAGGGGGGCTTACTTACTTTACTTTTCCTGACGCTGAGTCATCCTATTCAAATTTAGCTATGCTAATCGAACAGGAAAAGTTTTCAGATGATATGGACCCCAAGAGATGGACGAGAACCTCCAATTGCTTAGGGGTCGCACTCTGTCCCGCTTGGTGGACGAAATGAAATCTTCTCTCCTTTTAGAATTCTTTCTCCCACACACCTTTGCCCTCTTTCACCGAAGAGGAAAGAAGAGCGGACAGAGACCTAAATTTCCATTAGATTCATTCCTAAGCTTGCTTTGTTGCAGTAAGATGATCAGTCCGAGAGTGCTGGAGAGAAGAGAAAGCGGTAATAACCCCTCTGATTCGGTCACCGAGCAGTCGGACGACTCTTCAGTAACCCAGGATGACCCCTTCGACGCTCGCTTCTTTCGCTGTATACCCCCTCCATCCTTCGGAGGTGGAAGAAAGAAAGGGTACTATAAAGAATTCTTTTTTATAGTAAGTAGGGCCCCAGAACGAAAAAAAGGTGGGGGAACCAGAGTTGTCACGATAGGAAAGCGAAAAAAATGACTATAAGGAACCAACGATTCTCTCTTCTTAAACAACCTATATCCTCCACACTTAATCAACATTTGATAGATTATCCAACCCCGAGCAATCTTAGTTATTGGTGGGGCTTCGGTTCGTTAGCTGGTATTTGTTTAGTCATTCAGATAGTGACTGGCGTTTTTTTAGCTATGCATTACACACCTCATGTGGATCTAGCTTTCAACAGCGTAGAACACGTTATGAGAGATGTTGAAGGGGGCTGGTTGCTCCGTTATATGCATGCTAATGGGGCAAGTATGTTTCTCATTGTGGTTCACCTTCATATTTTTCGTGGTCTATATCATGCGAGTTATAGCAGTCCTAGGGAATTTGTTCGGTGTCTCCCGGTTGTAATCTTCCTATTAATGATTGTGACAGCTTTTACAGGATACGTACCACCTTGGGGTCAGATGAGCTTTTGGGGAGCTACAGTAATTACAAGCTTAGCTAGCGCCATACCTGTAGTAGGAGATACCATAGTGACTTGGCTTTGGGGTGGTTTCTCCGTGGACAATGCCACCTTAAATCGTTTTTTTAGTCTTCATCATTTACTCCCCTTTATTTTAGTGGGCGCCAGTCTTCTTCATCTGGCCGCATTGCATCAATATGGATCAAATAATCCATTGGGTGTACATTCAGAGATGGATCAAATTTCTTTTTACCCTTATTTTTATGTAAAGGATCTAGTAGGTTGGGTAGCTTTTGCTATCTTTTTTTCCATTTTTCTTTTTTATGCTCCTAATGTTTTGGGGCATCCCGACAATTATATACCTGCTAATCCGATGCCCACCCCGCCTCATATTGTGCCGGAATGGTATTTCCTACCGATCCATGCCATTCTTCGTAGTATACCTGACAAATCGGGAGGTGTAGCCGCAATAGCACCAGTTTTTATATGTCTGTTGGCTTTACCTTTTTTTAAAAGTATGTATGTGCGTAGTTCAAGTTTTCGCCCGATTCACCAAGGAATATTTTGGTTGCTTTTGGCGGATCGCTTACTACTAGGTTGGATCGGATGTCAACCTGTGGAGGCACCATTTGTTACTATTGGACAAATTCCTCCTTTTGTTTTCTTCTTGTTCTTTGCCATAACGCCCATTCCGGGACGAGTTGGAAGAGGAATTCCTAATTCTTACACGGATGAGACTGATCACACCTGATCAGTGAAAAATTCTGACACCAATCATTTACGTATTACACCAAGAATTAATTGACAAGCGCATGACTTTTTAAGTTGGCTATTTTTATATAGCTTAGATAGGGAAAAGATATTATACACTAGGGTAGGGCTGAACTCTCAAATCCGGGGGCTTTGTTCCCGAAACTCCCTTCCTCCTCCCCGCCCCTTACCCGTCCTTTGAAAGCCAGAACATTCGCATAGAGGAGTATCCTTATCACGTCACGCATGCTTTTCCACTGATGAAAAAATGACCTTCTATCCTCTTCTAGGGATTCCTACCCCTATATGGAGAGGGGAAATGAATATTCTAGTATTCTGCATGAATATGCTTCTGCGCCGGGAATATCTCATAGCGGGAAGGCCCAGAGATCATAAAGAGATGGGAATGGGGGCATTCCAGCCCAACATACTCCGGTGAATGGGTCGAGAGAGATAGAGAGGGGAGTGGGATACAGGAAGTATAGTGAAGAGTTGAGTGGCTATCCAACCATCAAATCGGCTATGGAGGGTGGTTTCAGCAAGCGGGTAAACCGATGATGACTAGTCAAAACTTAGGTAGGCCGATCGTCGCTCATCCCTCGTGTTCTCTCCCGTGAAGTGATTCATCCCTAAGAATGGGCATGCAATCCCTATGGAAAAGCAAGTATTCCAATTGGAGTAAATTTCCACCCTCTTATGATCCATTCCGCCCTTCCGTATAGCCAGAAAGGTATGGAATCTTATGGATGACTTTAAGTAGTTCTTCCAACCCCTCCTGTTTCACCTACCCCTTCACTCCCCAGGGATTCCGTACAGCTATAAAATCGCGGTTCATCGCTCGGAGGGAGGGAATAGAAGCAAGCATTTTCCGTTCAGTCGGTAATGAATCAATACGCAGGGAAACTTTCTTCCATGGGAATGGCAAGTCTCGGACAGGCTCATATTGGTTGGGTATGCTCTTTCCATAGGCTACTTTCCAGAAGGTCTTCAAGGTGGATATGCTCTTCTTCTCAGAAAGACCATCGAAGAAGATTCATAATTCACAAAAATATTTGACGTCCGCTGTCCTCAAAAAGATATTTATAGCGAGCAGCACTACTCAAAATTCCCGTTCGATAGGTTCCCATTTGGGGGCTTCAACCAGATTTCGCCCTATGCATCGGGAATTGGATCAAGATCAACTGCTTTTTAATTAAGCTTTTGGATTTTGCTCTCGAATTTACTATTGAAAAGGAAGGGATGTTGGGCGAGGTGATGGCTCTCTTTCAAGATATGCATCTCGAACCAGGTCTCCAACCGGCACTGAAATTGGCCCTGCACTGGGGGTGCCCCTCCCCGGTCTCAAGAACTCGAGCGGTCTTCACTTTTTAGGTACTGGTAGCCGATTCGGATTGTATAGCTGCTGGGAAGCATAAAGATCAATCAATGTCCAGATTGCAACGCATTAAGATGTCAATGCCCAGTAGTGAATGTGTTCCCGGTGGGTCTATCGTCAGTGTTCTAGTGCAAATCATATCTCTATGTTTTTCAAAGCACGTCAAGACCAAAACAAAGCGAACGGACGGCGGGTGACTTTGATCTCACGCGGGCCTATACTTCGGCAACTAATAAGGGGGCTGGGCAATAAGGAGGCTCCTAGCTAAACTTGTCTCGTTCGCGAATGAACCCAACGTCAGGAAATGAAGGAGGCCACCCTAAGCACCATGCCTGTTTTGATGCTTGTTCCCCTTCTCGCCTCGCCCTATCCGACTGGACACCACATCTCGTCTTCAACTCATTCCGACACTTTGAGATCCTATGGTCACGCCTTAGTCCGAAGGGCTAAACGGGCTTTTGGGCATTATTAAGAAATGTGACTCTCCACCTATTTCATTGTGTGCTTACTCCCCTTCTGCGCTAAAAAAAAATGGTGGATAACGTAAGACTTTGCTTGCTCCGAGCCATCTTGTTAAGGAAGGGCGGCTAGGGTGGGAAATGAAGAAGAATTTCATTCCAAAGAAGGAGATGAGAAGGAAGACTCTTAGTTGTTGAATGCGAGTCACTACATAGATGGAATTTGATAAGCTCCTTTAGGCCCGGCTAGCCCGTAGAGTCTTAGGCTTTTTCCCACTTTCCCTGACGCAAGGTCGGGGTCGTTACGAATAGGACACATATACACCAAACCTTTGAAGGATGAGGTTCCAGTTCGCCATTCCTATTATTTATAGGCTTCCAGTCTCCTCAGAAGTCCGCTCTTCTATCTTCGCAGAATTCACCTGGCTCTCTTACTCACCTTCGCGTCTAGGGCATGATGTCTTTATTTAATTAAATATGATTCAATTGGTCAATCGTCTTGTTATTCTCAATCAATTCTTCCAGGCCTCTCTACGGGATTGGAAGAAGGAGTTTTCACCCAAATGAGTTAGACTTCCTCCGAACCGTGTCATTCTCGAAGTATGGCACAACACTCTGTCGAAAACACGAGGCGGGAGTGCGTCGAAGCATGAATTGACCTAGCGACGTGAACCTTGGGTGAGGTGCACTAGCGAGCGACTTCCTTCCCCAAAACAAAAAAAGAATGCCGCTATCATGCGCGAAGCGAAGCTTGATAGGAGCCCGAGAGAATAGAGCAAACTCGACGTCACAAAACCAGGGATAGATCGCTCAAGGGAGCAACTCGAGATAGATGCAAGATTCTTTCTCCTGCCCTTCACTTAGAAAGAAAAGTCCATTTTTCAGCACGCACTAATTCCTACGTTTTGTCGGTCGAATAGCCTTCTTGTGTGACCGGGTGGCAAGCTTTAGAGAATAGGGGCGAGGTCCCCATACTACAGAAGGCCGTAAGCAGTGGCTCGACGGAGATGGTTCGAATCAAGCGAAACCAAAGGCATTCGTTGGCACCCGAGATGCTAAGGATCGAAGACTTTTGGGATATGGAAAAGCACTTTCTGTTTGTGCCCCTTTTGACGACCAAGTCACAATGGCAACAAACAATGTATCTATCTGGGGATGCGCAGCTGTGGTGACGGACGCGATATGAGGACATGCTGGAGGGCCGTTGCGAGATCAACGCCTGGGATGGGAGGAACTAAATAGGGAGAAAAAGGAAAGGAGCAGTTCCTGCCTGGGAACGTTGTATGGCTCGCACGAGAGTCCCTGATGCGGGCCGGCACTGTTCGAGAAAATCAAAGCGGGGGACTGACCCGAGCTATAGACAAAGAAGGACTTTGATAGATAGAATAAGGCACTCAGACATCAAAAAGAGGGCTACTTCACTATGAATGGTAACATATGAATTGAGACTAATGCGACGGGTGTCAATTACCAAAAACGACTCGACCACTAACTCAGTCCCGCGGGACATTTCTAACACAAGGCCGAAGATGGATGCGAAGAATATTTGAAACCACTCTCGAACCATCACACGGATTCCAACCCAACTGCCCATGATATAGTAAGAACGGAATGGAAAGGGCAAAAAAACGAACGATTCTATACGCAGACGTGAAAGCTCTATCGATAGAAGCATTCATTCTAGCCTATATCTTTATTTAGAGAGGAACGATTCCCTCGTCTGAGAACCGCCATTCACGCACTATTCCTCCCCACTAAAAAGAGCGATTGATAATCTCGATAACCTAAACAAAAATGCAGAAGTGAGCGTACCCCAAAGCTATCCTCTCTTCCCCTTTTTTAGCCAACCCATTTTTTTTTCACCTTGAATTGGTCAAAGCCAATAATCTGATAAATAGAAGGAAGAGAGATCAGAAAGATACGCGGACGACTTTACTATAGGATAGGTCGGATGTTTCCGTGAGCAGTAAGCAGCAGATCTCCCCTCATTGATTTTGGGAAAGCTGGTGGCCGCCTGTGAATTCTTTCAAGGCAAGGGGCGGCCTGATTCGACATTGTTGTTTACTCTGATCCGGTCGAGGTGGTTTTCGTTTACCAGCGCGTAGGCGGTCTAAGTTCCTATGACCGAGTCTTTCTGGCCCCTGTGAACATCTTTTCTTAATGTATTAAAGAGGGCCTCTCTAACCGGTGAAAAGTGGTGGGTGTCCACTAACGGCCATTCCTGGCTCGGCTCCGATAACGCAATTCCGGAAGGAGTCGGTAGTTGGGCACTGGATCCCTTCGGACCTGGAGAACGTGTGACGCTGGGTCGGGGTTTGGTGAACCAACTGGTCGCTCCTCTAGTTGAAGTATCGGGCCCCTTTATCTTTCGTTGCCTAGGTTACACCTTCGGAATACCCCAGAAGGGAATTTTTATCTAAATCCCTCAATCTTCACTTTACGCCACGCCGACTCTCCTTTCGTCATAAGGCGTGGAATTAGACCAAGGGGAATCTCCATAGGAAGTAGTCCCTCAGATTTCGCACGTAGGAGATCGAGACACAGCCCCAGGGCTATGAGGAAAGATGTAGATCGATCGCCTCAGATAGACAACTACATAGAGGGTCTCTACAAGTCTATATATTCTTTTTGATTTCGTTCCCCCCGTAAGATCACCAATGAGGTCTGCAAGTTTCACATCTAAGTAATACCCGATCCGATGGTTTACGATATATATTTAACAACAACATTCTAAGCTAAGAAAGGAGATTTTTAGATATCGGTAGTTGTCCGGTCGTACCCAAACAGTAAGATTCCAGAGGGAAATGCACCTAAGATCAAATATTTCGAGCCGGCTTCCGTGGAAAATTCAGACTTTCTTTTTGATGCTGCCATCACATAAAAACATAAACTTTGAGGCTCAATAGCTAAATACATGGCAATTGAATCATGAGCCGAGATCATAAAGAGCATACTGCGAGTAGGAAGTGGAATTAATACAATGAATTCAGAAGCATCAAACCTCTCTTGTTCGGAAGAATCGAAACACATCGAAATGGTACCAGCCGTACTTAATAATAGAAGGATTTGGCAGAAATATGTAAAATTGTCCCTCCTAAAAAGATTATTCCGGAATAAATGGGCAATAGTTAGGAGAGGTGCGCCAGCGGCGAGCAGAAGCAAGGTTATTAGATACCTCAGGAAAGCCCGGCCAGAACCACACGTGCAAGTTTCCCTGCATGTGGCTCGTCCGTGATAACTTATTCGGATTTGCGCGAACTAGCGGACCGATCACTAAGTGGGGATGCTCCCTCCAGCATGAGCGAACCTTTTCGAAACTGGTTAGGAATGGGCGTCACTATCCCAGCCCGGATCCAGCCAGGTTCTATTGATCATGTCCCCTTCCCCCTTGTCTTGGGGCGTCTTTGGCTTTACGAGATAAAGCCCGCCATCAAAGTCTTTCTCTTCTCGTCCTGGATCATATTCCGGTGCGTCCACAGAAGAGGAAATAGCAATGCATCTTGCTCAGCAGGCGTAGCTTGGAGTGGGAGTGTAGCGTGGGTAAGGTAAGGAAAGTGGCCGCCAGAGAGGAAGCCAAACCGGCCTATTAAGCGCAGCTAATATGCGCCGGAGAAAGCCAGGTGCCGGAGGTAAGCTCTATTCTATTCGGCCCGGAGCATTGATTCCCCATAACGAATAGGCTAGCTCTATCTCTCAATTGCCTATCCTGTGCTCGAGAAGGTCCCCCAGTTCCTCGGCAGCACCTCGAGGTGCATTTAGTTGTCTTACATGAGACTCGGGATATTCCTCACTCCATGGCATGGCATCTTTCGCTCATCCATTCCGCCCGCCCGTCCAGACGCGGCGCCCTTTTTCATTATCATCTACCGCCCTTTCTTTCCTCCCGGCTATTCACGCATGAAGATCGTCGTATGTATGCTCGACTTCGGTTGCCGGTGCTTGAGGAGTACATTATGGCAGGATCAGTCACCCGGGCAAACCAACCCTCCTCCGAGAAGAATTGTGCTATGCCCCCCCCGATCCCTATAGAGCGAAAGAGCTGCCTGGTGATCCCTAGGTTGCAGCACGTCCGGTCGTTAACTCCTCGCGCCGCTGCCGCCGTTTCTAGGACCGACCGACGCCTCACCTGCACAGGTACCTACGTAGTGTAGTGTCGGTCGCACATTCAACATAGCGTTCGGACTCATGTGCCTTCCAGAACCAGGGGTATTCGAGCCAGCTGCGTACGATTAGCCAGCCTTGCGGCTGCAAAAGGATTAGACGTCCTCCCATGCTACGGTTCCCTGCGGTCCGAACCCGGTGCCGCATTAGGTTAGGGAGCTGGGCTTTTTTCGCTCCTCTCACATTCGTTCGAGCTGCTTCGCTCCTCCGCATCCCAAAGCGCGCTGCCCTCCTAGGCGCACAACACTAAGTAATCCAAGCCAACCCACATTACTGACTAACGGTGGATAATCATATTTCTTAGAGGTACTAAATACAACTCCATGAATGAGCAAGATGGAGGTTGCATTAATGATAAAGATCTCTGGGGAAACCGCTAAAAAAAGATTGAACATGTGGGAGGATCCGAACGAATTCTGTTTTCATTTTCCCCGTATGGAGCGCTGAGTTACAAACGTTACGATCTTCGGCAGGCTTCTAGGCGGCGGCCTAAAATCAAAGGCCTTTCCTTCACGGGCTTACTTAGTGCTTGTGCTAAGGCGCAGGTTGATCTCTCGACCCTTCCCCCGCTTCTTGAAGGAATCGGTCCTGGGCCCAGAGCTGCTGCTGGAGGGAATTCGCCACTTCTGCAAGGGCCTGCCTTCGAGCAACAAGCCGGGCCTCCCTTTGCAGAAATGGTTCCATTTGGGCGCGAAGCTCCGCCTGCTGTCGGGCCCGCTCTTGGTCACGTGTCGAATCAATTGAGCGGGCTTGCTCCGCCCGCTCGTCGACTTCGGAAAGACACGTCCTTAGACGTGCCAGCTCCCGTTCAAGCGACTCAAGATTGGCTTGAAGACCTTCGACCCTTGATTCATTCAAGCCTTCAATCTCTTGCAAGGCTTCTTGAATCTGTTGAATCTCGGTCTCCGCCTGTTGAATCTTTCTCTCCGCCTCAGCTAGGTCATCTATAACGGCGGACAGCTCGTCCCTTCCGCCAGGCGACAGATTCAGATCCAAATGCACCGGGCGCTGCGAAGAACCGGCCCCGCTTCCACCCTCCCCTCCAGCTGGAGCCATCATCATGTGTAAGCTGTCTTCTCCAGCCGCAGCAGAAAGCAAACCCGTAATCAAAAGAAGAAGGAGCCCCTCCCCACCAAGAAGCTGAAAAAAGAGGAAGCGCAATGATCTGACTAGCAGCAGATCTTGCAGTTTTCCCCAAAGAAGAGTCAAATCTAAACCAAACAAAAAATAGCAAAGAATGAATATGGTGATTAAAAGGACAACTGCGGATACTTTTATTACCGAAATCGGCCATGGACTTGGATCTACCAAATGATAAGAATGCCTCTGAGATTCAATCATAAACCACTTTGCCTCGGTTGTATGTAAACCCCCCCTTCACCCCCACCCCCTAAAGTGGTAAAGAAGGGCTCTTTTGGGTCTTATAATCTATATTTCTATCTGACTGGACGGAAGGGATGGTTCTTTCATTGCATTGATAGAAGTCTAACTAGAAAAAGATCTCTCTATTACTTTGAGAAGAGAATCGTTGGTTTGACCGACGAACTACGTGGGAAAATGGACCTTCTTTCTTTGATTTTCAGCAAGCATTTTTTGAAAGTAACAATTCTATTCAGTTCGGTTTCGGAAAACTTGCTGGTCGCGGATTAGTGCGTTCTGCGCCGCCGGCGGGCTAAAATCAAAGGCCTTTCCTTCACGGGCTTAAGTGCTTGTGCTAAGGCGCAGGTTGATCTCTCTGGTTGAGGCTGCATTCTTTGACACGTGGGAAGGGCTTACTCTCCTAGTGGCTCGGCTTGGCCTCGCTCCCTTCCTGCACTATTCCTCCCCACTAAAAAGAGCGATTGATAATCTCGATAACCTTTCTTATTTTTTGATTCTTCCTTGGCCGTGTGGAACATGGATTAGCATTATGTCATTCCTACAAGTGATCCTCCATCCAGGATTTGAAGAAGAAGCGCCATATGAGGACTTCGAGATCAAATAGAATATGTTTCTTTCCATTCCTCGTGAGCCACTTATTTCTCCGACACAAGAGATATAAGTGATTTTCCTCCTTTTTCCCTTTAAGTCGACGGCGTTACACCATTGGGATACTTCGAATAAACTAGAGTACATATAGGATCCACCGGTGCTAAAACCTTTTCTCAAGATATCTTCCAAACTGTTGGGGTCGTTGCTCCGGATTTTGTTCCCCCGGTTTGAAACCTGTTGGTTCCGTTGTTTTAGAATTATGCTGATCCTAAGTACTCCATCTCTATCATTGCACATGGGAATATAGAAAGTCAAGAGGAAAAGGCAGAACCAGAAGAATTGTGTGAAATAAGTGAATTTATCCAGTTGAGGCATGATTGATTGAGAAACAATGATTCCCTCCAGACAGAAAGAGAGTCCGGAGTCTTGAAGAATTCATTCTATTGAGTTGTGCTTGGTTGTTGACCAAAGAAAGAAAAGCATTCTTATCGATCTTGAACAACGATAGACTGAACACTCACCCAATTTCGATCAAAGGTGAAGTCGAAGCTACTCGATCATTCAACAAGGACAGCTGGAATCTACGCTAGGATCCAACCTGCGCTACCAGCTGTCTTCTTATTCCATTTCTACTCAGCTTGAAAAGAAGCCTCAAGCCCAAGAGTTGAGGAAAGGTAGGTTTCTTACTTAGTGCTTGCATTAAGGGCTTCACTTACGCTATTTCTTTGATTAACCGTCCCGCTACCTCGTTTAAGCAAAGAGGTCACAATCTCTGATGTACTCTATTTGATTTGAAGAGATGGAGTTGTCTCAGACTCATCAAAGGAATGAGCTGAAAACCTGCCCATAGTCAGAAGGAAAAAAAGAGAAAGTCCCAGCACTCGCAGCGGCGGATCGGGAGATCTAAGACGGAATCTCCGAGTAAGTAGGCGATAGAGGCGAACGCTTTATTTAGTGATCCCCGGATATTCTATCTCACATCGGAAACGGGCTCTGACAGTCCTTGTTCCAGCTCAAAGCCAGAAAGCGAGTTTAGCCAACACGGTAATATGATCCTTAGGAAGGGCAGAAGGGCTCGATCCCAGACCAGGCTCCGCTCAAGGCTAGATAGAAGATAGGCTATTCCTCTTATGAACTTATTAAATCGAAATCAGCTGCACATGAATATGACTCCTTTCTTCCTTTCGTACTCTTCTTGCGCTGGAACTAAGAGGAGCGATAGCCTTTTAACAGAAGAAGAAAGGCTACTTTTAGGAAAGGTGATGTTAACTAACAATTTCATAAGATAGAAAGGATTGTAGGCTAGATTCAAGGTATGCCAGTTGATTGATTATACTCCACTTTCCGGATCTTCGAAAGTCTATTGTCGTCATATTAGGTCAACTAAGATCAGTGACTGAAGGAAGCAGAGGACTTAAAGAAGGGCCGGGTTCCTATGGGGGCTTACCTATTACACTGCAGCTGAAGAAAGACTCGAAGACTAGGCTGCCGGAAAGACCAATAGCTTTATATAAGCCCTTTCCTTAAGGTTATTTTTGAATTGTGTCCACTGCAGTACTCTAACTCTCTTATAGTTTACTACATTACATGAAACGTAGTTCATGATTTCCCCTTCGCTCTCTTTAGCATTTTGGTTTAACACCACGCAGGCAGCTGGTACCTTCCCAGCTTCTTCATCAGGTAACCTGCCAATTCAACACATTGTCAGCGGCATTTTGCCTGTAAAAATTCATTAATGAATCAGTATCTCCTTTACTTGAACACGGGTTTCGACTTCTCCTCCGGAGGTCCGGTGTAGCTCGCTTCGCTTACCACCTTCGTCTTTCGCCAGGGCTTATACTTCATCAATGTCCTTACTGCCTTTCACGCTTTTCAGGACCTCGATCCAAGCCCTTTACTAGGTTGGGCTCCATTCAGCATGGATGGATAGATGCCATACGGCCGTTAGCTATTAAGTATTTCGTATATAGCAGGACTGTGACCCTCCTCCCAAAAGCATTCCGGCATCTGTGTTATTCCTGGTCTCACCTCTCACCCTGTGAAGCAAAGTCGGACAACGGGGAAAGACATTTAATTTATAGGGAACCGTAGCCAAGTGGCTAAGGCATGAGTCTGCAAAACTTCTATTCGTCGGTTCGAATCCGCCCGGTTCCTACACTACAGCGCCGCGCCATTCCACCCATCATAGTTTTACATGGTTAGTGGATAGAACGGGGCCGGAGCTTGCTCCTTCGTACTAGTGTAGTGGCTTAGCTGCCCTAGTTTCCCTTCCTTACCGGTATTCCTTAGCACAAGCACTAAGTAAGCCCTCAAAGGCCTTCACGGGCTAAAGAGGCGGATTCGCACAGGGGAATTGACTTGCAAACTGTGGCTACGCACCTAAGAGCGGAAATGCCGACAACAGCCTTTGGGGATAGGAGCTTCGCCCGGCGAAACCCCATGCTTTGAGAGTTCCTTTCTGCCAGCACTTTCTTTCTCTACCCGGGAGTAACTTCATCAGTACCTGGGGCTACTGTCCCAGGATGCCAAAGGTATGATCCATACATGGAAAGTGTCAACTTTGACTCACAAGCGCCACCCTCACCGGGTAAATCCGGAGAAGGGCAACTGCTTCTGTAGGTAACGACTCCAATTCAGATTTTCATTTATAGAGTCGTGAACCAACGAGTCTTTAAGTAAGTGGGCGTTAAGCGTAACGAGCTTACATTACAGGAGGTAGAAAATCTTTGCCGTTAGTCTTTTATAAAGAAATATTCAAGCTAGGCTAGTAAGAGAAGGAATACAGGTAAGAAGTCGAGAAGTCAACTAACTTATAGTGCTTTCCACACCCCGCCCCGTAGAGGAGAATTTACCTGTGAATGCGGTGCGGGCCACTGCTCTCCCTTTCACTCGAAACAAGAGTTCCGTGCCAAGCATAAAGATTGAATCAATAGGACCGTATTCTAATCCTAGAAATGCCATAACTCTCTTTCTGAATGTCTCGACTTTCTTTCTCAAAAAACCGGACAGGGGTGCGGAAATAGCAAGAATTAAATGAATAGGCTCTTGTCAATAGGTTGTTTGGCAGCTTTACGCGAATCCACACTAGCTAACTTTACACAGAAGGACCACCACCATTGATAGTGGATTAAGTGGCAAACCTATACTATGCCCAAGTGCGGAGAAACTTAAGTAAGGGTATCCTATTGCTAAACATCCGGCTACCCATAGTTTGAAGGGAAGAAGCCCATGTCTGGAGCTATGCCACTGTAGAATCATTAATATTCGCGGATACTTTTAATATTCTCGGACACAACCACCAGAAGCCATATCTTTCGAAGGAAATGAAACGGAGAATGATATAATGAAGTAAAGAAATATAGAATTAGAAAAAGCTAGAGCTGGGTATAAAGGCTTACGACCTGGAGATTCTTAGCTTTTTAGACACAATCTATGTTACTAGCTATTCAGTGGATTCCTAGCCCTTGACTCATGGTAGAGAACACCTATGGGTACTGCTCGCTTTCTTTCTCTTTATGTGGGGACGAGAACAAACTGACTATAAATCTGCAGAATCCACTACCCGCCCCTGCTTCTTGGTCACCAGAATCCACTGTCTCTACCTGTGCTCTAGCTTCGGGTTCACCTAGGTGGGAAACTAGCTCTCTTTATGTGTAGATATGGCTGGTGAAACTGTTGGACGAACAGGACTCGTCTTTAATGCGGGCTTTCTACATACCACAGGGATTCTAGAAGTGTACTCTTATTTAACGAAAGTCTTGAGAGCGATGGACGCAAGAGTCCTTCCTTTTTAAACCTTGAGGGCGGTACCAGTTAGAAAGTCAATCAAAAAAGCGATAGGAAAGGGTCCCCCACCTATAAGCCTATCCCCTCGCTTGATAAGACTTCCAACGATAGAACGAATTGAAAGCTAGGCCCTTTCTCACCTGCAGCAAATTTGGAACGATTAGAATCCTTAAGGCCGAAGCGAAATGTTAACTACTTGAATAAGAAGACCGGTGGGATTGAAAGAAGTACCAAAGGCCTTTGAAACTATCTCAAATGGGTTGATACCTTCGCCCACCGCAACTCTTGTTTTCGGGCAGGAAAAGCATGAAGTAGTAAGCAGTAAACAATGAATGATGTCAGTAAGTACGCATTTAGCGATGGGAAAGATTCCATAGATAGAGTAAGAAAGGGAGTGCAGTCCCAGCAGGGTCAGAATAAGGGAATTCGACTAGTTCAGTTAGCAATTCAATCAGCCGACATCTCCTGCCGCTTTAAACCAATCTTCCTCGAGAACTAGTTCTCTTTGCCGGAAGTACGGTCAGTATGAAGCCGGGGTGGCATAGACTATCCTTTTCTCCCTCATCTCATTCCTTATTCGCAGGAGAAATCCCAGTATGATAGAAGCATTACGCTTTGGCTTTTCTCTCCCTCGAGAAAGGCAGTTCAGTTAGCCTAGAGGGAAGGGGATACCTTAATTCCACTCTGCTACAGGCTATTAAGTGCCAATTCCACTCCGCTTTTCAGCCTTGCTTGAAGGGAAGATAGTGAAGATGGATTGAGAGCTGGATGCTGACCTTCCTATATATATTATGATAATCTAAGGGTCGCCTAATCCCACAAGCGGATTAAACCCTTTTTAAAAAGTTTCTGTAAGTAATTACACAAGAGTGTCATGTCCTTTGTCCTTCTCTTTCTCCTCCTTTACTCCTATGGAATCTCCCCTAATGAACTTTACCATTGGGTAAATACACTATAATCTTACTATCCCCTTGGAAACTCTATTAAGGGAAATGCAAACTATAATATTCCTATCCCTCCTCAACTCCCCTAATCCCATAATCCTGTAATACCACTGTTTCTATACTATACCTGGAATTTCCGTAGTTTTGGCCGCAGGGAGAAGCGGAAGAAGCTACGGCTAGCGCTAGCGCGCTCAATCGTAGCTTCTTCTTCGGTAAAGTGCTGAGCTCCTTCACGTGCGGCTAAAGGAGCTCTTGTTGCTTCCTCTGCCTACTCCTTGCGCTAAAGTACGGTACACTGAAAACCATGCCCAGCAAACAGAACTAAGTGCTTGCTTCTGCCCCTCAATGATAAGCTTTCTGAAAGGAATTCTTTTCCCCTTGTACGGTACACGGAACTTAAAAGGAGGAAGCCCACCAAGCGGAACTGCACTATCAATAAGTGGGACACCCAGTTTCAGTGGCGTGGACCATAGAGGTAGGGGCAAGAGACGCAAAGGGGCAATAGAGAAAGCAGCAGATCCGGAGCAGGGGCGAGCGAATCCATAACCACTAGATCGATGGATTGAGACCCCAGTGAATGATCCAACAGTTCCATCTCCAGTAAAAGCATAAGAGGTGCATCTGATCGGGTAGCAGTGGGAGAGAGGAAGAAGGGGCACCCACTAGAGAAGCAGCAAATGATATGGCTCGTTCGTATAGGCAGATAAAAAGTGAATGCCTATGTGCCAAATAGCGTGACTCAAGATAGAATTGCAGCATGTCAATCAAGGTCCGGATCGAATCGCATTGAGAAGGAAGGGAGACAGATCTCAATGTCATGATAAAAGGAGCGGGTCAGGACCGGGGACGGGCGTCAGAGAAAGCTGGTAATCGAATAAGTAGTGAGTAGTAAGGCTGACGGTGAGTAAAACGAACAAGCTGGGGGCTATTGAGCTTGTTGAACCAGTGAATGTTTCGGTCCGGCCTTCCAGTTACGAAGCGGATTGTGTTACACCCTTCTGTTCATCTCATCCCAGTTGTAGTTGATCCAATCGATCCAGAACCTGCGGTAGTTTAACTAGTGAAAGCAAGGCCGGGAAAGAGGAAAGCAATTCCCTTCTTTCGGTAAAGAAATTCTTTGAACTTCTCTTCTGTGAACTGCAATTCTGCTTTTCACTTTGTCTACCATCGGCGGAGGGCATCCCTTCTCAGCTTCCCTTGTTTTGTCTGTCATCGTATTTGACTTTCTCGATATGAGTCGAGCGACTTCGTACCATTGAATAGTATAACATCACTCTTACCAATACTTCTTTCCTTGATTGCCTTTCTTACTTTCTGTGGGAAAGTTAACTAATTGAATTCTCTATCTCCTCTAGAGCGCAATAGAATTCAATTAGTCTTTCTCTCCCGCATTGCTACTTATGGCTAGCACAGGAAATTTAACTCACTGTATTACCTAGCTGATTGCACATTAGTACAGGTATTTATCCTGCCTTCATGCCTTTGCTTTGAAAGTCTTTCTGTTCCTGATTTAACTCCTTCATGCGATGACTTCGTATCTTGTGTAAGAGATATTCCAAAAGTGTATAGAGACTGAAAGCTGCCTAAACTGGATCAATAGAACACAGGTAAGGACGAATGCGAGAGAATGAGACTCGTAGGTAGTATTTGTTACTTGCACCAGTCGTTACACCGACGCCAAATTAAGGCCGACATGGAGCCATGCGCATGATTCCAAGAGTCACTAGAGGCGAAACTTAGTAAGAATAACCAGTAATGTAATGTCACGAATGGATGAAGCAAGCACTTTTAGATGGTATCGATCAGAGCCAATCAAGCCTTTTGCCTGATTATCGTCACTTAAATCCCACTAGCCGAAATAGAATCCGTCAAGTAAGAGATAAGCCAGAGATCCAGATCATTAGAATACGTCACCGGTCCGAGATGGGCCTTCTCGCGAAAAAGAGTAAGTTATTCCTATCACTAGGAGTAGTAGCGCTAGCGGCGCAGAAGGATAAAGTAGCTAAGCGCTAAGAAGCTATCTAGATAGTTTCCAGCTGAGGGAAATTGGCTTAGATTGGTCTTAGCTTCGACTCGTAGTCTTCGACCACTCTTCTTCTTCTCCCCGAAGGTTGCTTGCTTCCATTCAGGTAGCTATTGCTGAGAAATGGCCGAAAAAAGGAAAGTCTTATTCCACTTGCTTTCTCGCTTGACTTGAAAACTGGAAAAACTAATATCGGAAAGAAAACAAACAAGGAGTTTACTACGCAGGCTTTTTTTTTATAGAGAGAGTAAGGGGGTTTGCTTGCTGGCTCTCAGGGCTTATAGTCGGTTCTGTTCAAAGGTATTCCCTTTCATTAGCTACGCTCAGGTTTCACCAACTTCGCGTCGGGTTCACTGAAGTGAAATCTTGTTAAAGCAAACCAACGGTTGGTTGAACCTTAGGACGGTAGCGAAAGGTCTAGCTAACCGGGTCAATTCAAACTCACTACATACTCCATGGAATTGAGAACCCGGCGTAATTGGTTTTCTCCAGCGGCTCTTTTTCCTATATTCTTTCAGATGGCCCTGCTACGTCTGCCCACTACAGAACAGGCCTGACTCCCGTGAGCAGGGTCCGCTGGCTCTTAGTATGGCTTTTTACTTTTCTGATCCGGCATGATAACAACTCGAACTCAACTTCTATTCTTTCAAGAGCAAGAGAGAGGCACCGAGATCCGGCGTAAGCGTCGTTTGCCCGTTGCCAATAGGATCGACTTGGGTAGTAAGATTCAATTGTGAGATTCAAAAATACGAAAGTAAGGGGCCGGAAATCTTGGGATCAAAAGGTTGTTCTAAAGGACTGTAAATCCTTTTTCCTAGGATCCAAGAAAAGAAGGGGTTTTTGGTTTTCAAATTCCTAATTACTACCCGTAGTGTCTACTGACTGAGTCGTGAATTAGATTGGATGGGCCGATGGAGAATCAAATTAGGAGTTGTGGAAAGGACTTTTGAGACTATGTATCAAGACTCGCGATAGGATTTGAGTGCTCAGTCATTCAATATTTGATGGGTTTTTTTCTTATAGAAAAAAAGGTAGCTTGCTTACTTAGTGCTTGTGCTAAGGGATGACTTGGTTGCTTTTTTTTTATATGCCCATACTATTGTTTCGATAGATCCCGGGATCAATACAATAAAAAAACCTATGAATTAGAGTGGAGCAGTTGACGTTGGATTATTTCGAATTGATTGGAAGAAGAATAGGTGTAGCGAAGAAAAAAAAATCGGAGCTAGAAAGGGTTGAATCTGAAAAGTACTCTTTGGGGGTAACTATGTTAATTGCGTATCGTAAAAAAAAAAAGAAAATGTTATGTGCTCCCGGGAAAAAAATGGCTACTCTATTCGATGGGCCAGGAACAATCGAAAAAAGCCAGACCTGTACGGTATCTCTTTGAATCCTTACTAAATATGCTTAATATGGTGATACCCCCGATTGTACCAACCTACATATGTCTCTCCTCCATCAATCGGTACTAGTTATTGTCATTTTGATTCCTTGATTTGTCCGATGAGAAATGCGAAACGAAAGAAGGATCCTCCTGCTTGGAATTATATCCTAATCCTTCTTTGCCCCCCCTACAGAGATGAATTGATCGATGAATCGGATCCTAGGTCGGGACTGACGGGGCTCGAACCCGCAGCTTCCGCCTTGACAGGGCGGTGCTCTGACCGATTGAACTACAATCCCAGGAAAATAAATTAAATTAGGTGTACAGCCTACAAATTCTTATTTATATATCTATTTCTCTTCATTATTCATATTTTATGTCCTAGGACATAGATCTTCTAGATACCCATTATGAATCGCCCGCCAAAGTCTTCCTACTTCTCCAATGTTCCAATCAGATCCGAAGAGAAATCAATCAAAAGTCAGTGGACCTGAATTGAATCATGACTATATAAGCTATTCTGATATTCAGATTCGATATAGATGAAATCGTGGAAGCGGACCTTTGATTTCCTTGGACCACGTAAGAATTCGTCGTCCTATTGAATCTTCTTGTTCCTGAATGCTTCATAGGAATCCATCGCTATTCCTTTCTTCCACCGAGAAAGGCTCATTCCGAGTCACAACATTTCTCTTTTTTTTTTCGTTATGGTAATGCAATGCAAGAGGTCTCGGAAATCGGGTTGTTTCTGATGATGAAAACCCGATATTTAATGGTCGGTAATGTTAGAAGACGACTGTCGGTATCTGATGGTAAGTAAGATACCTGCGGTCGGTATATCTTTGAAAGCTCAGACGGAGAGAATAAACGGACTCCTCGAGGGCTACTTAAGGCACTTTAGTGCAAACCAACCAGAAGGACTGGAGCTGTTGGATGTTGCTCAGTGCTGCTATAAATTAACAACCAAAAAGCTCTGCGTCGAACTTCAGCCCCTTCGAGTTGGCCACGGGGCAACAGCCTCTGACGCCCCACACCATTGCGGCAGGAGGAGGCTTGCCCATCAGCCTACTTTGCCAAGACGTGACAGGAGCGCAACGACCTAGCCCAAACCCACTTAAACTAAAGGCTTGGCCCGGTCTGAAGGAAGAAGAAAGTAGACCTTGTAGAGAAGCGGATAGGAGAGGTAGCCTATAGACTCAAGCGATCAGCTCGGTGAAAACTCACCCCGTATTCCATGTGAGTCAGTAGTTGACTTCGATTAGACCAGACCGACCCAGAGAGGAACGTGCCCAGCCCACGAGGGCACCACCAGATGTTGTAGATTAACTTACTAAGAAAGAAAAAGAGTATATATATCATAGCTGACCGCACCATGGGCTAGCCCATACACCCACTGCACGAGTAGAATACGTCAAGTAGAAGGGCCAACCTGAGAGCGAGGCAAGCTGGGAACGGGCTGAAACTTACGATTCGAAGACCAAGTCAGAGACTACTGGACGTCTCGCAGAGCGACTCTCAACGAGGACGTTGAGACTTTTTGAAAATATAATGTTTTTGGCTTAATCCGCCTTTACTAAAGATCAAGGAGTACACAAGTATTCCGAAGGGAAAGGTTCCATTTTCAAATCCAAGTTTGACTCTGATTAGATCCTTAGCGCAAGCGCTAAGTAAGCCCTAAACTAAAGGCCTTATGTAATGTAAAAAAACCGAGGAAAATAACGTCAAGTAGAAACGAACAAGGTCTTACGGTACGATCGCTATATCTTTTCTTTTTCTTTATCTCTCCTCTATAGAAAGAGGGGATTATACGTGGCGTGGTATACCTGATCGTTTGGTCAACGAGACGTACGTAAGTCGGCATAGCTCCATTTATTCTTTTTTTTTCTTTACTTAGCCCGCCTCTCCCATGACTTTCCGGACCAACCCGGATCTGCCCTCGAAAGTCTCTCTGCATTTTGGGAGCAGAGCATGCAAAATCGAGCAATGAATCTTAGAAAAATTTCCTCTTCTATAAAAATGAAAAGCCCGGGTAGAAGCACAAGCAAAAGGAGAGAGGAAAAGTAGAAAAAGGAAGGGGGGAGGAGACTCGCCTCAATACTTCCCACTGGACGAGAGGCGCACCTAACCCACCTACCCACTCATCAATCACGGTGTTCAGCTGACTTGCACTGATAGACCCCTATTGTATTGGAATTAGGCGCCCATCTTTTTACTGTTGTCAACTAATCTCTTCAATGTTCGATTCTACTCCATGTTAGAACATTTCTGTGAATGCTATTCTGATCTAAGTGGTCCTATTCTGTGTCCCGTGCTAGGAAGCATTATTCCTATTTTCATTCCAAATTCAAGAATACGACCGATACGATTGATTGGTCTGTGTGCCTCTCTTATTACTTTTTTGTATTCCCCTGTTCCTCGGATACAATTCGATCCTTCTACGGCCAAATCTCAATTTGTGGAAAGCCTTCGATGGCTTCCTTATGAAAACATCAATTTTTATTTGGGTATAGACGGTCTCTCTTTTCCTTCGTGATATTGACCACATTTCTGATCCCTATTTGTATTTTAGTGGGTTGGTCTGGTATGAGAAGTTATGGTAAAGAGTATATTACAGCATCTCTAATTCGTGAATTTCTAATGATCGCCGTGTTCCGCATGCTGGATCCTCTACTATTCTATGTTCTTCCCGAAAGCGTGCTAATCCCTATGTTGTGCGGAGCTGAGCATCTTCTATTCGCTGGGATAAAGCTTTTCCTCTGCAGGGGCCTTGTGCAGTAAACGCCCTACGGGCGGTCGTCCGTCGTAAAGTAGTCCCCGCGAAGCTTTCGGGAAGAGGGGTAGTCTTGTGCGTAAGCATAGCATTTCTGGTCGAACCCGCCCAACCCAACTAAGACGAACCGAACCTGACAGACACATCTTTTTCCTTTTGGGAGGGTACTCCGAGTAGTGGGTACCTCGTAGGACCTCGACCCGCCTACTCGGGTCTTGTATGGATATGCAGGAAGGGGTGCTCCTAGGTGTGTGTAGGGGTTGTGTTTGTTCGCGAGAATGGATTCCTCGTCAAGTCAGTTTGGGGGGTGTGGACACACTTGCGCGAATTCGGGTAACGGCTACAAGGGAGAAATCGAAAGGAAACTGTACCCAACCAGGGATGGACGTAAACTCGTAAGCTACCGAGGGTAGGGATAATCGTCCAGGTCTTATTGTGAAAAAAAAAGCCGCCCCGCCACAGCGGGCGGGTTGGTTCCTCTGTCGTCGCCGGGGAGCTCTTGGTGAGGAGACCTTAGGAGAAGTTGCTAAAACAAACGGGAGGGGAGGATCGACCCGTTCAGTATAATTCCGAAGAAAGACTGTTGGCAGCAGGTGGAGACATTTCTTTGGCCCCCTTCAAAAAAAAATGGAAATGCGGGCAGGGTTAAGCTCGGTAGAGGGTTCGAGACGAGAATAGGGTCCTGTCTTTAAGATTCAGATAAGAAAAGAGTTCCAAACCTTTATGCATGCACCTTCGTATAAGTGCTGCATACAAGTTCCGGCCAGGAGAAATTGGAAAAAACCCATTTGAACCGCTCACATCACAGTAGTAGTAGCGTAAAGCCGTAAGTCGGGGGGCGGCCATAAAGGCTATTACTTTCACATCTCTCTCTAGATATCTAGAGAGAGAGATCCACTGCGTGAGCAACCCGACTGTACGTTACATGTGCTCTACAGGCCGCACTCCATCTTTCTTCCCAACGAGCCCTTTTTTGGATTTGGAAGACGGGCGTTGCGTTCGGTTCGAAGGGCATGGTTTTCAGTATGTCTCCAGATAGGGCCCCCACTAGTCCGGCTAGCTAGTGAGCGGTTCTTTCGGGCGAGAAGCGGGCCGGCCCTACGGGCGGGCATCTCCCGCAACGCAAGCTGCATTGTTCGCCACCACCCGAGAAGCAAAAGATTCGAGAGTCCAGGCTTAATATACATGCATAGATAGTGGTCTAATGACAAGGGCCGACGACGGAAGCTCGGGGCGGAGCCGTATGATGCGGAAGTCTCACGTACGGTTCCCTGAGAAGGGAGTGGCTACCTACTGGAGCTTCGACCAACCACCACCGCTAAATTCCGCTTTGGGGCCACCCCTTACTCTACCATTATTATAGGGGTATGGGGTTCGAGACAAAGAAAGATCAAGGCAGCATATCAGTTTTTCCTTTATACTTTACTTGGATCTGTTTTTATGCTATTAGCTATTCTGTTGATTCTTTTCCAAACAGGGACCGCCGATTTACAAATATCATTAACCACAGAATTTAGTGAGCGGCGCCAAATCTTTCTATGGATTGCTTCTTTCGCCGCTTTCGCCGTCAAAGTGCCTATGGTACCAGTTCATATTTGGTTACCCGAAGCTCATGTAGAGGCACCTACGGCAGGATCCGTCATCTTGGCAGGAATTCCTTCAAAATTGGGAACCCACGGGTTTTTAAGATTTTCAATACCCATGTTTCCCGAAGCGACACTTTGTTCCACTCCTTTCATTTATACTCCAAGCGCGATTGCTATAATATATACTTCCTTGACCACTTCAAGACAGATCGATCTTAAGAAGATCATTGCTTACTCCTCAGTAGCCCATATGAATCTGGTGACTATTGGTATGTTTAGTCGGGCGGCGGCCGTTAGGTCACCTATTTTTAGTTATGGACACACAAGACAAGGCCAAAACATGTGTGCCGGGCGTGCGACCCATCAACCTACTAGCAATGGGGGAGAAAACATAGCATGTCGCAACAAAAGCTTGATTCAAGGCGTCAGCAAAACATTGCCGTCTGTTCCAAAACAAAAGCCCCTTAGCGCCCCGGGACGGGAGTGGGGGACACCCTACGCGCAGGCAACAGCAGCACCGGCTCTACGAAGTCAGAATCGAATCTTTGTGTTGGCTTTCCCAATTCATTCGTGAATAAGAATTCAAGGGCTAGAAGCGAGCGCTTCTAGCTGCTTCGCCTGCTTCTTCTTATTTTTTGCTATGTTGGCGTGGCGGAAATGAACGAAAAGCGAGATGAACGTGCTATTTTCAAATCGATTGATAGATAGCCTGATCCGTTCTGATAGATCGAAAGAAATAGAGGGAATCCATCAATAATAAGGGGAAATCTCCTATTTCTATCTATTGATAAGACAACTATTCTTGATCCATCAGAAAGAAATCGATATCTATCTGATGGAGTCTACATCGTACGTAGAGCGCCCAAGCTTTAGGCCAGCTCAGTTCTCTTATCCATCGGTCCAATGCACTGGGCTCATCTCATGGATGGAGGGAAAAGCCAAAATGTAGTTGTGTTGTTGCTGTTCGCCGCCTCGACGCATTCCCTTCTCTCCCCGGCATCGTCCCACACAGAAAGAAAGAGCGCAGAGCCCCGGCCCGACCTGTAGTGTAGGTCCTATAACGTAAAGCGAGGAGTTGAGCCTGAACTGGCGAACCGAAGTCACTTTCGGAACCATACTTCCTACAGCTAACACGTGTCCAGTCCAGCGGAACGCGCAGCGCAACATAACGTAAGCTGCTATACCGAATCCCCCGCTGGCCATCGGGGACCGAGTGGTAAGGCCATGATCCGCAGGGGAACGGATCACTCATTCTTCCATTGGGGACAGGTGCACGAACGACAACTCCAAACGTCACACATCCGTCGCCTACTTACCGTTTAGGTGGCACCAGCGAGATCCAGCTAAGGTAAGGAACTTCGTGTCGCGGCTGCTCCACTCCGCCGCGGTCTCATGAACTGAACTTCGTTGCCTTCCCGCGCGCGAAGCGAATGGGCGCTGTGCTGTGGATCAGTTTCGGGGCGGGGGCGAAGAGAGACCACAAGAATGATTCATTTGGATCGACGAGCTTTTTCAGCCCCAAAACTCAGAATCAATGGAATGTCTGTCTATCCATGAACATCTATTCTATCTGTATATCTAGGGGATCTCTATACATATCAAATTGATTTATGGCACGATATGATCGGCTAGCCGTAGCCGCATATTGAGCGCAGCAGATATGCGGGATTTCAGTTGGATCAGATCAAAAGCTTTGACGGAAGCTTTTGGACCTAGCGAAAATTCTTTTATAAGCCTTCGCGCAAGCAAGCGCGAGAGAAGCAAGCAAAGTAGAAGCTTTGCCAGAAGCAAGACGAGGAAGCAGAGCTGTCGTATAAGCGGTAGCTTCCCCCGACCTACTAAACAAAAATACAACAGTCGCGACCTACTTTGATTCAAAACAAAAGAAAGGCGAAGGGTTTGGCAACAAGCAAACGGCTTTCTATCATAGTTGCAAGGGTTCCAAACCTTAATAAGTACCAAAGGCTGCTTTCGGTTGGTAAATAAGGGGGCTGTTCACTACAAGCTATCAGCGCTGTCTTAGATTGAACGTCGACTTATCTTATTGCCGTTCAATCTCTAAGGCGGGTTTACGCTGAGAACGGAATAGTGTTCGTGTCAAAAGGTGACGCCCTAGCTTCTAGAGTTCGCTGCTTTTCCCAGGCCGGAGAAGGGCTTATACTGCTCGCCTTTGTTTGATATGTTCATTCAGTACCAATACAAACTAAAACTACACCAAAGTGGAAAGGCCCCTATAGAAGCTAGAAGTAACCTCTAGTAGTCTAGTAGTCGGCCTAACCAAAGCAAAGCGTCACGACAACAGAAAATGACCCTTATGAATGGAATCTTAAGTAGGGGGCTTAGCCCGCCCGCCTACCAATCAAAGAGGCTGAGAGTAAGCGTAAGCTCTTCGAGCTTCCCTTCATTCGCTTCGCGGGAGCCGCACAACACATAGCTGGCTGTCAGAGGGCCCATACTACCTGCCTAACCCCTCGCTCCGAGGGACCGTAGATCGGAACGTTATAAACCACCCCATTCATCTAAAAGAGAGGGGAAGGGGCCTATGTATTTGCATGACTCCTGCGGATTTTACCCTATCTACACCCGGAGCCAATCTCCTATCGGTCCTGCCACCACGCCGCAGAACGGGAGCTCGTGTGGAACCTTTTATTTCTGGCGTAACAGCGGTGGAACGTAAAAAAAGATTACGGTCGCGTAACATAAGGGCCGGAGGTACGGTAAACTCGGCCAAAATATGACACCCGAAGGGAGGGCCCGGCGCGCACAATCCTATCCTCGTCCGAGTTTACGCGTTGCACTTCGGACAGCCGTCCATAGCATCATAAGGAGGACCTCGGGTAAAAAAATGGTACGGTACATAGGAGGCTGGTCCTTTCTCAACGTGGTGTATAGCACGAAAACCTTTCGATGCAAGACAAGTTAGGGCCGTTCACATTAAAGAAGATAATCAACCCTTTCTTTCTTCTTTCTCTTTCTCGAGGGGGAAAGAGAAAGAGGGTCTTATGGAGGGGGAGGGGAACTTTCGGGCGCTTTTTTAAAAATCCTCCACTGCATCCAGGATCACAAGTGGAACGCTAAGCAGGGGGGAGGGGAAAGGCTTGGGCTGGGCCTACCTATCCCGATAGGACCTCATAAAGGAACGGGAGCTGTTGAGAGGTTCCATATTGCCGAGCCGAAGGGCAGCACTCCTGTACGTGATCGTAGTATGTCACGTCGTCTCGTCCCCGCTGCATTGAAAAGTACCTATGCACTATCTCCGGTTCACTGATAAGGAAGATAGAGTTGGGGCGGCGGTCTACGATGTGATACTCAAGTATGACCCGGGGAGATACAAGCTAACTATGGGTAGAAAGCAGGAACCTTTATGTAAATCATTTCGGGGGTTTACAGATCAGATCTCTTATACTACCATCGATCGACAGAGCGGAACGACCAGAAAAAAAAGTGAAGTTAGAAAGCCGTATGATAGGCGGTAACTATCTTGTACGGTTCGGAGGGTAATCGGCGTACCCGATCAGTGGGCAATCTTTGGCTCTATCGAACATACAGGGAATTGGAGGTAGCATTCCACCGATGTTAAGTCATGGACTGGTTCCTTCAGCCCTTTTTCTATGTGTTGGTGTTCTATATGACCGACATAAGACTCGACTTGTTAGATATTACGGAGGGTTAGTGAGCACCATGCCGAATCTCTCTACCATTTCCTTCTCTTCCACTTTGGCCAATATGAGTTCACCTGGTACTAGCAGCTTTATCGGGGAATTTCCCATCTCAGTAGGAGCTTTCCAAAGAAATAGCTTAGTAGCCACATTAGCAGCGCTTGGGATGATTTTAGGCGCGGCGTATTCCCTTTGGCTATATAATCGTGTGGTTTCTGGAAATTTAAAACCCGATTTCCTAAATAAATTCTCCGATCCAAATGGCAGAGAAGTTTCCATATTTATACCTTTTCTTGTTGGAGGGGCGACCGTCCGTTGAACTACCAAAGAATAAAGGGTAAACCCATGTGATCATGACATTGTAGGTGCTTGCGATGGGGCGGATGCGACTTCCCTCAGTTGGTTTGGGTGGTATAGCCCGTTGCAGAAGTCCCCTTCTTATCAATTTCTTTAGTCTTTAGGGAGCCAAAGCTTGACTTGACTAATAAAATAAGGCTCGCGCAGGGGCGCTCACGTTTTTTGGCTGAGCCGTATCTTGCTGGGTGGGACCGAGAGCAAGAAAGGACGGGGGGCAACCATGCATGGTACTTCTCGACCGTGTCTCCGAGGGACAGTTGAACGAGCGACTCATGAATGCTGCCGGGTTGGACGAGCCAATAACTCGAACGCGTTCGGTCTGTTTTTTGAGCAAGAATCACAGCGTTACCTTACCTTCACCATGATACGGACTCCAAGTTCTTATGGCAGAGCGCGAGGAGATTTATCATCAATATGATGATGGGAATGGAAACCAGAAGCACGACCGACCGGGGTCCAAGATAAGACTTCAGTAACAGTAGTAACGTAAGCATGATACTCTTTGGTAGTACCGGTGAACCAGATGGCCGCGGCGATGGAATCTGGGACGGAGGACTCGTAGTATCTCTCTAGATCTGGCAAAAGCGAAAGACCCCCCGTAATTCGAATGGGGGCTGACCGCTGAGCCCACTCTGGCCTCGCAGGGCGGGCCCCTGTGGTTTCGAGCTGGAGCTGCCATAGCTTATGGCTAGAGCAATGGGAGGGGGCCCCGGCATAGAAAACAGTAAGGATAACGAGCGCTCCGCCCGCTTGGCGGGCGGCAGGAGCAGCGGGCAAGTGCTTGGTAGGCCAACAGCCCAGTGAACCGGGCGGGGCACTCGACGAAAGGGGGCACACTGAGCAAGTACGAGAAATTGGCCCCGCTCCGCTTTATTAAAAGCAAGGACCACTACGGGAGGTCAAACCAAGGACCTATGGAAGTCGGGGCTCGTCCCCGGTCAATATTGGATCAAACAATAGAGGGCCGTAGCACTGACCTATTTTTTTTATTGATTCAATACAATAGGGGAAAATCTCGTAAAGTTCCCTACCGAGACAACAGACACACTCTCAATGGAACCTCCGCACGCTGGGCATACCTCTTCTGTGCGTCTTTCTCGTGGCGGGAACAGAACAACAGGGAAAGACCCGGCCGACCTGCCCAGGGCTCGAGGGCGAGCTTTATTTAAGAGAGAATGGGGAGTGAATCGAAAGGCTTCCGTTTTCGTTCTTGGTTTTTTGGGGCTTTCGGGCCCCTCTCGATCTTCTTCGTAGTTGGGAAGGGGGAAGGAGTCTAAATCAATGGACATTAATGAACCATCATTGATGGACGTTGCACATGACACGATCAATTCGACTCAAGGTCCGGCGCTAATAGAAGTTGCTTACTCTCCTAGTAGCGAAGGAAAAAGGCAGGGCTTTTTTCGTAGTAATAGTGGGCAGGTCTCATGAGATCTATGTCGGCCGTCGGAATCAAATGAAGGGGTCGAAGGACCATTCGATTCATTAAGGGGCATAGATCTAGGCCTCTTTGTTTGGTCAATCACCAAAAAAGGGGGGGGGGCCACTATGGGCGAGACCCCCGGCCTCGATTCTTTTGCATAGTCCAGGAGCCGGCCGCTGCAGAGCTGCGGGGCATAGCGGCGCCCTCGCCTGGCGCCATTCCCGGATCTAGCAGCAGACGGGCGGGCCGGGCCTGAATTCAGACCAGACTCTTCTTTATTTGAGCTGCTCCCACGCACGCAGACCGGAAGATCTCAGTTGTCCTGGACTGGACAAGTACGTAGAGATCTTCGTGGGACCGGGGAGGGAGTCTCAATCGATCTTTTCTAGGATTCCTTATCACGCCACGCAAGGAGATCTTTCCATTGATAGATAAGAAGGCTCCCCCTTGAACATACTCTTAAAGGTTACTACCTGCCTCTACGGAAGAGATTGACTTTGTACCGCCCGGAGGTCATATAGATAGAAACCCGGAGCGATAAGAACGAAAGCCCTACCCACAGCTACAACTACTGGCGCTTCAAAAGGCTTAGATTGATTCTAAGGGCGCTACAGCAAGCTACCTTTTTTTAGGTCGTGTAATAGGGAGGTGTAAGCCTCGAAAGCCTTTAGTACTTCGGTAGGGCGAGCAGCCCTTAAACCAAAAAAAAGGTTTGGAACTCTTCCCGTATTTCTGCATATCATTCTCTATTCGGCCCGCCTCAAACAAAATGATAAAAAAGAAAGGATAGGACTCTTGATTCGAAGTCACTACGAAAGGGTCGGTCAATAGCATAGCTCTTTATTTCCCCGGTCTCCTTTCGAAGGAAAGGCCTTCGCATTCCTAATCCGGTAGGGGGCCGGACGGCTTTGTTTGCCCCAGCTTGGCTAATCGCATCCCCGCGCAACGACATTCTTTGTGCGCCCCTTACCGTTCTCGCTCAGTCTTTGCAACGGCTGGGGAGGCAGTCGTAGAAGCGAAGCCTATCGCCACGCCGACCATCAAATACGAGATTGGGCCCCTTCTCAAAGATTTGATGGAATGGCCCAGCCCACCCAAGAGCGCTTATGTAATATGGGAACTCATGGCCGGAAACAATCCTTATGGTTTTGATATCCGGTAGGGATAATCAGAATCAAAGTCCAGGTTGGTTGGTGAGCCTAGTGATAGGAGACTATCTAGCTTGGTTCGGAGAGCACTTGTTGGGTTAAAGATTTTTTTGTTGCTAAATGTTACGGCCTAAATGCTGAACTATTGACCCTACTTGTTCGGATGGGTGTTCACCCAAAAGTGTTCCCGGACCGCATGCATACATACGTAAGTAACTTAGTGCAACATGGCAAATTTCATTGAGAGGAATCAGCAAAGAAAAGAAAAACGGGTCAACATCTTTATGTGTATTTTTGAGAGATTGTCCTCGGCTCGGGCTGAGGAGTGTCCGCATGAGTTCGTTGAGGTGTCTACACAGGTTCGAAGACGCTCTTTTATATTCTGTCGAGAGTTCGGATTGCTCCACCTAAGTAGAACGAAAAGAAGGAATTGGAAATTCAAAAGGGGAGCCAGATCGCTTCCGGTAGCTTGCTTACTCTCCTAGTTAGAAGAAAAGGCTCTTTGGCGAATTCTTTAGATCTGGGTAGAGTCTCGCTCAGTAAAGAGGGTTGTAGATTCTTAAGATCATGATAAAGTCCCCTTTACTTTCTATTCTATTAGTAAAGCGCTAGCGCGCCCCCTTCCTTTACTTTATAAGCCGTTGCTTGTTTGGGTCGAGCGTCTTCAAACCTCCTCTGATTCCGAGAAATCGGTCAAGCGGGGGGCTACCCTCGACTCACCTCTCTATCTATAAAAACCCCTCCCCGGAGGAGAGCAGAAGCTCCAGGATGAGAATGAATCCAGGACATACTCATCCTGATCCACCGTGGAATTTTCGGAATCTACAAAAACATTCTAGGAGAGGGCTCGTAATGATCTTCTCAAAG
>JAVHNO010000118.1:42500-56181 GCA_031439595.1 Pterocarpus santalinus
GGGTCATCAGAAATTGAGAAACTAGGCAGATCTTGTGTGAGATCAAGACAAAGGCAAAGCGCCTAAGATAGAGTGGAAGTTCTTCCCTCCCGTTAACGGCAGAACCATTGTCAAACCTCCACCTTCCGCGATGATTCCAAGTGGTCAGAGTGCTTACTTGGGTACTTTATTTAATTTAGGGCAAACTCCAATACCATGTGGTTAACAATATAGCACATAATCTTTGAGAGAAAGAGGTATTCTTGTCTTTGAGGTTCTATCACATGAAAGCAGATTCCACTTTTGAAGATTTAGCAATGAAGAAAAGAAGCTAAGCGCTCCGTTTTGGAGGCAGGTGCTTGGCTCTTTTGCAGGGAGACCCCTAATTCTCAGAATGTGGCATCCAAAGCTTATTCTCATTAAGGGCTCGAACCCTAAGATACCAGTCTGGGTTAAGTTCCACAGCATTCCTGTATCTCTTTGGTCAGCCTCTGGTTTTAATTTGTTGACCTGAGACTGGCATTTTTCTTTCCTAGGGATGAGACAAAAAGTATGAAAGGTCACTGTGCATCAATAAGAGGGAATAGCAGGTTCACGGTAAATCAAAATTTTGACAGGCTATTGGGATCGAGCCCAGACCAAACGAAAGGGAAGCATTTCTTTGAACAGCAGAAAAGCCGGATGAGGAGTAGTTTCAAACAGAAGTCAAGTAAACTGATTCAAGTTAGCCCAAGCCCAGTCTTGCCTGGTAGGACATCCAGGACAGGACATACCAGGAGGAGGTTGAGAAAGTGAACTTAGGGGAAGATGGGGAGATAAAAGAGGTAAAAATCGGGACATCGTTCTAAAGACACAGCTTCTTTAGTTGCTCAGGGAATACAAAGACGTCTTCGCATGGTCTTATGAGGATATGCCTGGGTTAGACACTGACATGGTGGTCCACAATTTTCCGCTTAGACCGGAATGCACGCCAGTTAAACAGAAGTTGAGGAGGATGAAAATACCCCCGGCGAATAGGAAGCTTCAAGCGATCTGGGATCCCACCTTTGATCGAGATGAAGGTGTAGTTTTCACTAGGAATCCAAGGGTTGCCGATCAGGTTAATAAGTAGTAGTTTTATGTCAGATTGTTGCTCATCAAAAGGGGGAGACCCATTCAAAGCTCAGTGGTAGCACTCGACTTCGGTGCTAGGCCTGACTAGATGTTCGGAAGTGAAAGAGGGAGCACAGTACGCACTGATGAGCAGCCCGACTTAGACGACTAATGCCTTCTCCCAACCTCAAAAGGTTTTGAGGTTGAGCACAAGAAAAAGCAAAAAAGAAGCAACTCCTTGAGCGCTAGGAGAGGGACCGCCAGATTGAGGATGAGGAGCGGGGTCGTTTTTCAAGCACGAATAGAACGATCTAAAGGGGTGTGCAACCTAGAGAGATGGCCGTCTCTCTTTGATGAATGTGGTATCGAGGTTCGGTTCATTTGGAAAAGAGGTCAGTCTTAGGGGAGACCATGCGAATGGTTGAATTGAATACACGTTTTATCATTAATCCAATCTAAGCGGATGACACGTTTTAACTTAAGGCGTTGAAAGATAAATTCTTATACCAGTCTTTCTTTACTGCTTAACTGAGCTTCTTTTAGAACGGGTAAGGGAAGGAGCTTTCCCTCCAAAGAGCTTTCCACCAAGCTTGTCACTTTTATAAACCTCTTCACAAAACTGAATTCATAAGCTGGATAAGCACATTCACTAAGTTTACCAAAATCCCCCGAGCTTTTCTCCAAAGGCGGGATTGGGGGGATAGATGGATTTTTTTTAAGCATATTTATTTGGAAGCGAGAAGGCTTCTGGGGATCTTCGACTTAGTAAAGGAGCCGGGAAACCACCCTGTGTTTGTTTCGCCTGCTGCCGCAGAAGAGAGGCAAAGGAGCCGATTGGAGGAATGCTTCTTTTTGGTGAAACGCCTGGGTAAACGCATCCCTTTTAGATGGATGTTGTGGATAGAGGAGCTCCAGTTCTTGCATCCTTATTTGGCGCGCGGGAAGCCGAGAGCTTACCCCCATCTTAGGTGGAACGGATTTCTTCAAGCCAGGAAAGGTCCAGCAGACCGGATGCTCTGACCTATCAAGACCAACCAAAATGAGTAGTCACGACTTTCTAAAAAAAAGATTTTTTGACATTAATGGAATCATAAGATGTCTGTAGAATTTAGTGCTCTTAAAGAAAAACCGCCAACCTGTATACCAAAGGGATACACAAGTGAAGCGAGCGGTCCTCTTCTCTTTTTGAAAGAGCGAAAAAGGGATTCGTGCTTGGATGTCGAGATCAGGGGACTTTATCCAATCCATGCGGCGAAATCGATTTGTGGTGGAACAAACTCAATCAATAAATATATATATATGTTTGCTTCGATACAAGAGATCGGCCCCGAAGCAAGCAAGGTATGGTGGGTGCCAGCAACTTTCACTTGTTAGGAGTAGGGGCTGAAAAGAGCTCTTTGTATAGGTTGGGTTTGCTGGGCTTTGATGCTTACCTTATTATTATGAAAAGGGGAAGGTTTGATAAAGGAGCTTTTAAGCCCTTTTGCTGGATTGTTGGTCTGCAGCCCCGCCCTATAGAATGAATCAAATAAGGAGAGGCCTATTGATGACCGAGCCACTCTTATACTACTCCTTACCTCACCCCCTTCTCACTTAAAGGGCGAAGTCGCTGAAGCGAGTCTAAAGGCCAAAGAGTGATCTTTGAACGTTACTACGCATCCTTATTAATTAATAGGTATAGTGTAAGGTAGGTTTGTTTGGGTATAGCAGGACTTGAACCTGCGACCATTAGGTTAAAAGCCCAATGCTCTACCAACTGAGCTATACACCCAAAATAGATAAATATAGTAGTAAATAAAGATTGGTGCAGAAAAGAGGGCGGCCCCTCTTCTCCTCATCATATTAAAGGGGCGCAGCTCTGTATGAGGCTCGTACTGCGGAGCAAGCGAAGAATAAGGGCGCGCGTTAGCACTCCTGCAAGAGGCCTTACTCAACAAGCGCACCTTTATTAGTAAGGTTGCCTGTTTCCACTCATTGAAGATTCTATCTACAAAAGAAGGTCAACGGAGGATACTCAAGTTGCTCTCACTGACACCATCTACGAGAAGGTGAGGTCGTCTTTCTTTCCGGCCGCTATACGGTTCGCCTTAAAGCCTTAAAGACGGAGAAAGGGAGGAGCAGTTATCTATGTAATTACGGTCTTTGTTGGCCGTTGTTCCGGTCGAGCACTCTCTTTTCTTTGCTTTGTCCAATAGAGTCCTACCAAACAAGACTGACTTCTGACCAACCCGCGAGGGGTTGTGAAGTTGGACCAGGTACGAAGAATGAATCTATATCTGTGTACGGTACGGAAGTAGCTGGCCGGCGGCCGCTCAACTGTTCGAGCGCAATACAGTGGTGGTTGGTTCCGATTCGACAAGGGTAGAATGCCTGGTCGAAGGTCCAGTACAGTAGGTAGCAGGCGTGTTCGTTTTGGCTCCCGAGCGAGAACGAGAAATAGGCGCTGCACCATTCTTGCTGCTATGTACGTGAACCTTGACTTGAGAGATTCATCCAATGGAACCCACACTAAAAGGAGGACCACAAGCTCGGGGCTCGACGAAACAGAAAATATCAGCATTAAGAAACTTATTGGGGTTAGCAGTAAAAGAAAGAGCCCGGCATTCATTCATATTCATAGCGTAGTCTACTAAAATGAAAGAGGGACCAGCCTCATCGTGGTAATTATCGGACATCTCTGATGTGACACGTTCCCTCCTAGTTATATGATCAACGGGATCAGTCGGCTAGAGAGCGGGGCTATTCTTCTTCCGGGGAGGCAAAGTCGTCCCTCTACTGATCGAACCCTCAGTTCGGGGGTCTTCGTCAACATGTTATGAGGCTCCAGTCTTCGGCGGGTCGCCATTACTTGACTTAGAAAGGCGAACATCTAGGCAAGGGAAAGCGCAGTGCGCCTGGTGCAAATGGCTTTCTTTTTTTCATGATATACCAATCAGAATGGAGGACCCTACCTACGTACATGATTGATAGAAGAACTACTTAGGGGGTCCGTCAACTTGATGCGGGAGAGGCATGAGTGCAGTTCGATCTTGTGGTGTATTCGTTTGTAGTGAGTAGGGCCTCTTTCTCGTTGATCAGTTCGCCTCCGCTCTATTGAAAGGTCTCCATTCCTACGGCGGTTTTGTCAACGAACGCGTCTCGGGCCGGATTGACTAACCTAACCCTTACGGGGCCTTGCCATAGTTGGGTGCTCTGCTTTAGTGTGATTGACGAAGGCTAGGCTAGTAATACCCAAAAGAAAGAAATGAAAAGAGATCGGGGTCGATAGTTGGCAAGGAACTTGATCGCCCCAAAACAAAAAAGGGGCAGCTGCGGTCGAACTCTAATTCTGGAAATCAAATAAGTCGGGGCCCCTTTACCTTACCAAGTCTACCGGATAGAAATTTGCGGATCAGGTTCGAATAGATACGGGAAAGGCTTTCTCCCTAAGTTGAATCGGTGGAATGCCCTGCTTCCGGCTAAGTATACAGAGTTGGGTCTACCGTTCGTTCAACCGTTACCTCTATTCTATTCCGATCTTTCTTTTCTCCTTTGCTTCCTTGTCTCGTCTATCCTTCTCTGCCTTCAGCCTGTCTTTGAGCTCTATCCCGTCCTTCCTTTGGCTTGCCCTGAGGATTGACTCTCCAAAGTAGATTTGATCACTGCGAGTTCGGTTCAAGTCTTCATCGATCGGGTGGATCTTTGAGGGGGGTGGAAAGGTGGGTGAGTCATGGCTGTGGACAGAGAGAAATCAAGCGGTAGTCTTCCGGTGGAATAGATTTCTAGTAAGTGTCTTCTTTCCTTCTCTTCTAGTAAAGGCGCGCCATCAGGTCTCTCTTCTTGGGATATCTTGATCACCAGAAAGGAGAGAGATCTTAAGTAGACATGCTTTAGGCATCGATCATCTTCCTAACTACATGGTACTCCCCCTCCACGGAGGGTGGAATAAAATGAGGAAGTGTCCCTTAGAGAAAGAGAGTCCGCTCTCTCATTGTCTGATTGCATCGTAGAGCGTCTGCACCAATTGCTTGGTTGCAGTAGCAGCCCCTTTCTCCTTCTTTCATATGATAAATTAGAAAGATTTTAAATATAGTAAAGAGCGACTTCAATCTTTATTCGCTAAAAAAGAGAAGCTGGGTTCCGAGAATAGTAGTGTCATCTGGATTGGGTTAGTGTTCCGTGTACCTATGCTTCTTTCGATCTGCTTTCTAGTTATGAATAAGACTCGTCTTCAAGTTCAAGTTAATATCATAGATAAAGATCAGAAGTGAAGAAAGACAGAACGAATCTCTTATCGCCATCTTTATCTTTCTAGCAGTGCTCTCCACTATTATCTTTTTTTAAGAAATTGCTTATGCTCTTTGCAATCATAGCCACTTCTACATTAAACTGTGCTGCAACCCTAATCCTAAGAAGACGGGGTAGGAGGGATCTCTTTCGAATGTGGTGTGCCCTTGGCCGGGGCAAAAAGACCAAAATGAATGATTATCGAAAGTGGTAGCTCTACGAAGGTTCCATCTACAGAGCAGGTGGAGAAGGTCGGCGGGCCTCATCCAAGTCCCTATCGGAGGTTCCATAAGGTACATTCACTTTGTTGGGAGGTGTAGACGCTTAAGCTGGGAACGGCAGTAAGGCCCCTATTGAGATTTTTCACTTCTTGCTTGTAAGGCTGTGGCAATAGGAGGTTGGAGCGATGCATGATGGCCGGGAAGCTTTAGAGAATCCGGATTACACCCTTATATCCCTGTCACAGAGTTTGGCCAGAAAAAAGGTCACGCTTTGGCCTATCATGAGAAAATTAGTTTATGCACGTGGTGGAGCGGGCAGTCTTATGCCCTGGTAATCAAAGAAATGAGTAAAACGGCCCAAATAGCCAAATCGGTAAAAATGGCAGAAGAGGCTTTTTAAAAGTCCATTATGACGGTTCAGGAGGCTAGAACCGTTGACCTTGAGGATGAAGCATAGCGCAGCTTAAGGAAGAGTTCGCTTTTCTTTTGCCGTAGGAGTGGTACCCCCCTTTTAGAGAAAAAAGACTCTGACGGGTAGATCATCAGTCTGACTACTAATCAGGCCAGCGGAAAGCAAGGCCCTTTCTCACCTGCAGCAAATGAGGAGGGAGGCAGCTTTTAAGTGACTTGACAAAGGATTGGAGCTAGGCCAATGCCAATCTCATCTATTGCAGCAAAGAAAGAGGAAATGTGCGAATCGCCTTTTTGAATGGAGGGGTGAAAGATGCTTTTCTTTCTTCTAAAGGGGGATTCCATCATTCTATGAGTTAGCGAACTGCCTGAAAACAATGCCATCGCCTCTTTCTTATTTAGTTGTTCCCCAGCGACTTATCTGCTTAGAACTCTTCCATCTACTCTTTCCCTTTCCACTTCTCCAAGGCAAGGAGCTTCAAGGGCCCCCTATCTTGATCTAGGCAAGGTAGCAGTAGCAGCTTTGGTTGGTGCTTTTCCATACCCTGCTGTATCTGCCCTTATACAACTAGAAAGAATCCGAATCCAACAACTATGACTTTGCTTCCCTCTACCATGTGTCCCGGTTGAAGCTAAGCTAGGAAGTTCTTCGATCTCCTTTCTTGGGTCTTCATAGGCCTTCTTCCTCTATCCATCTCCTTGCCGGCCATTATCCTTACTTAACCGGCTTAGCGCCCCTTTTTAATAACTTTCTGTAAGGTCCTATTTCGATTCCTGAGCTAGGTAAATCCTTCTTCATAAGCCTCAAGGTTTCTGACTGATTAAGGATCTTAGGACACTTGAAGCAGGACTGACTTCAACAGATGCGGATGAATTAGCTGCCTATTTTCTGATTCTATACTTGATAAACCTCGATTACACCCCACCCAAGGGAGTGCAGCTCTAAAGCTAGTGAGTGAAGCTAAGGGGCGTAGCGAAATCCGTTAACAGCAGCAACAACAGGAGCAAATCTCCTTAAGTTAAGCGCTTCTTTCCCTAAAAAAGAAGTGAATCTGGAAGTGACTCCGCTAAGGCCCTAAAGGCCTTTCTTTTCTAGGCTTTCTAGCCCTAGAAATCAGTCCACTAGAAAGGGATGCGTGAAAAAGAAGAGAATCTAGTGAAAGCAGAACCAGCGCTTAAGAAAGAGTAGGAAAAGTTGGCACGTCTTTAACTTGGCTACGAAACTAGGCTTTTCTTCCCCTCTCGAAAGAAAATGCTTTCATCTAAGATCTCCCTTGAGCCTGCTAACTCAACTCTTCTTTCTTAGCAATGATCCGTTATCTAGGTAGTTCGAATGGTTAAGCCACCTCAACCGTTACTCTACACCGGTCCTTACCCCCCGTCCCATAGTTTCAACTCAATAAACTTCCGTCCCTTCTATACGAAACTCACATCTGGTCACTAGATGAAAGGATGTATGGAATAGGAGTAGCAGGCCGAATTCGCTTCCGTTTCTTTCTCTTAAAGCCTTTATTTAAGCTTTTGCTTCATCAAAGGTCTTCATTAGCCTAGTCTAAAGCTAGTTCAGCGAGGTAGTTTACTTGCTGACTCGATAGAGTTTGGGTACGACTCAGCTCTTTGAAAGCTTTCACCTCGACTAGAAGGAAGAAGCCTAGAAGTCAGTCTACCTTCCGCCTTGTCCTTCGCGATAGAATAAGAAAAGGTTTATTTTGAAATAGAAGCCCGGTTTTCTTACCACGGAAGTGCTGAAAGAGCCTTGGCAGACATTCCCCAATGAATCACGTGACTTTTGAAGTCAACATCTAGCTGTCTGCTGAGAAAGATAGCTTTGATAGGGAATGAAAGGGGATCTAAGACTTCCACAGGCTTTAATGCCCGAACAATAGCCCAACTAAGTTGAAGATCTCGATTTGTTTTGGTAAGGCGCTCACTTTCTATCTTTTTTACCGAAAGAAGGAATCAATCGTACTGATTGCGCATACCCGGAATGAACAAGCAGTAAGAATTAGGTACTCTATTTAGGAAAGCTATAGAAGTCATATACGAAAGAACATCCTCCGCTGCTAGCAGCTCTTCTCTTTCCTGTATCGAGCGTGAAGCTAGACTCACAGGTTCCGAATTGAGCTTCCGTTTTAGCTGTACTTCGGTCAAGGAAAGACCTTCCAGCTGATATCTCCTACTTCCTTGTTCTACCATGCTTACTGTTACGCCAACAAACCTAAAGAAACTTGCTCTTGCAGCTGTAGCTAGGGTCAAGCCTGCTCATGAATGGGACTATTAGGGTTTTGGTATTCTAATGAGTTCCAGAACAAAAGGACTTAGCTCAAGCACTAAGTAGTAAACTCCTTACTCCTTACTCTAGCAAGTAAACTCCTTAGTTTCGGATGTTCTATTAGAGTTAGAAAGAGAGATGATCAAAGATCTTACTAGCTCATACAAGGAGAGAGCAGGCAAAGGTTAGGGCTCGCCACCTTGGCTCAAGGTTTGCTACTGAATGCGGTCTACTTCTCCTTTACTACTAAAATAAAAGGAGAAAGTGTTTGAGTGCATGATATAGCGCGGGAGTGGCAATATTGCTTCGTTTTAGTGCTGCTTTAGTGAAGGCAATTTAGCCTGCGGCCGCTACAATTGTTTCGGTAGTCGGGCAGCAAGCGCCGGTCCTAGCCCGGCAGCAGCCCCTTTCTCATCCTTTCTGGGACCATTCCGCAGTGCCTGAGAAGGTCGAGTAATTCTAATTGCGAAGTTCGTTCTCGATTAGTCATGTGCGGAGGGAGAGAACGGTGCAATTGCCCCAGACCAAGTCTCATCCCCCTACTCCAAAGGGCTTCACACTCTGGGAGTTCCTTCTACTTGACCAGCTTATTCGGATTTAAATTACCAGCCCCCTATAGGTATTGTCTTCCAATCAGTGGGTTCATGTCGCACAGAAAGCGAGACCTGAGAAGGAGGCTGTAGGAGAGAGTCCAGCATAACTGAAATCATCTAAGCTGACAAGGACCCAGAAAAGGAGGATGCTGAGGAAGAAGGCTTCAGTGAAGAGGAAAATACAGACTGAAGCAGAGAAGGCAACCATTAGGTTGGTCTGATGGTGAAGTACCCAGCAGAAGGTAAGGCTGGGAAAGACCACAAGAAGCTGGAGAAGGGACAGACCTCGGAAAACGGAGTTTTCTTATGAGCTTTCTTTCAGAAGGCTTGGCTCCGGAAGATGACCTGATGGAGGAAGACTTGAAGGTTGATGAGTCAAGCAGTCAGACCCAGGTTAAAGAAAATGAGCCAAAAACTGGCATTAGTGTCCGAGGGCGGAAACCGGTCTCTACAGACTAGAATATTCTAACATAGCATTGTTACAGTTTTTGTTACTTTCTTTAATTGAAGTGAAGTCCCAGAGTAAAAGTCCCCTGCGGGAGCATTATGTGAGCCGATAAGCTGCTACGTCTCGTCGACTAGTCCTAGTCCGACCTCGAAAACTCCCCCCAATAGCCCATTTTTCTGTAATATGATGGAGGATACAAAAGTCTTGGGAGAGAGAAAGCAATCATAGATTGATGGGAGCTAATTCCTCTTAGAATTAGCCTCTAAGCGCTGAATCCCTCTCCCTATCCTATGACTCAGACTTATCAATGGAATCCTCTAACACAGCAGCTAGATAGGCTGCAACAAGACGTAGATCGAAGGAAGCTACATCAATGGAGTATGGAATCGAAGCTAGCCTTCATCAGAAGGCAGACCTAGCATCCCGAAATAAACTAAAGACTCTCTTTCGTCTTTCACTGAAGCACGGGGACATCCATAGAAGGGATCTCAGTCGAGAAGCGGCCCAGGTAAAGCCAGATTTCAAAGGCAGAATGCCAGCAGAGTCGGGAAAGGAAGGAATAGAGAGTCTAAAGGCTTCCACTAGAATAGAAAAGAGAAGGTTCATCCCTCCTGGTAGTCGAGTGGCTTCTTGCTTCTAGGACAAAAGACAATAGATTTCTCTTCTTTCAAGAAGTAGTTCCGAGAGAATCAAGGAAAGCTTCTTCAACAAGTCCCTCATCCGCTTCGAAGGCAGAGGAAAGGGAAACTGAACTTAGATCGAAGACCGGGATCGGACAGTCTTTCAAGCAACCGGATCCTCAACCGGAAAAGGAACCTCCGGTCAAGGGAAGGGTTGACAGCAAGACTCAAAACATGAAGTCGTTCAGTCGTGTTGCGTCACGAGTCTACAAGCCTCATGCTGAGGAAGAAAGATGAGTTTCCATTTGGCATGGAAGCGAAGGAAGCATGTCACCCTGTGGAGGATCCATCATCACCACTAAGGCTATTGCATCCTTTGCCTTAATGAAACTCACTGGCCTATCAATAGGAGTTTGACGGCAGGCAGATCTTGGTATTTGGAAAGACAAGGCAGGCGAATCAAGTAAGATGGAACTCCTTTATATTTACTGCTCCCCATTCGTGGCATGTTGTGGTCAGATGCCACTCCTTAAGGAGCCTTAAAGAGTGCGGGGTGGAAATGATTTGTTGTTTTACCTCGCCAAGCATACGGGCATACCTCCCATCCAGAATAATGAATTTAATAATTTATGAAGGCCCACCCCAGGGGAAGCAAAGAGATCCGCTGGAGGAACGAACTTCTCGATAGCAGTTCTCGCTGCTGGTGGGATGGGGCTATGTAGCGCTAATGGACCAGACCAAGTCTCATCATATGGCCTGGCCCCAATCAATCGAACGTCGAACAGGGAACGACCGTCGAGGCCTTCCTCATTGAGCAGCCAGATGTCTCGTTCCACCTCGTGAACCGAACTACGTTGAGCCTGTCAGGAAGCTCACCTGGATACAGAGCAGAAGAGCTAATCAGCTTTGTCGATCGTTCGCCCAATCTTCGCACCATCCTTCAAAAAGATATGCATGTTCTTCCTTCTTTCTTCTTAATGGTCCTATACTATATAGGAGTGAGCGAACCATTTCGCAAGGGGCACGAACGCTCTAAAATAAGTAAGGGAAGCTCTAGTTCCTATATTAGCAAAAAGAGTCTCTTTGACTTTGTTTGAAAGGTGCAAAGCATTAATTTAATAAGAGAAGAGAGCTCGGATCTTGCCAAGAGAGGAATATTGGCCGCAGGCCAGCTTTATGGAATAAGTAATCAACGCCTCATCCGAGCAGAAAGAATCATCCAAGAAGGGACAACAATCCCTATTTCTCTTGTATTGCACCGTATTTTTAAGAGCCTGCTGACAGCCTGGGGCTTATCCACTTCATACAAAAATGAATTCTCTTCGTATCCACCGAGACCAAAAATCCACTTTTATTGCTAATGGATTTGTTGATTAGATGCAAATTTGATGTATACCTCATAGCGGTATCAATCCCGATTGACTTTCAATGATTGGCCTTGTTGCAAGCCGATGTGATCTTGGTGTGAGTGTAGAGTTCTCAGAGTCAAGACCTGAAAGCCATCTATCCGCAATAAGAGCAGCCAGTCTCTCTGAGAAAAAGAAAAGCTAACCACAATCATCAATCTTTTGTCTAAATCCGCTATCGGACTAAGTTATTATTGGAGTAGGGTTCTACCACTCCAGCGGAGGCATCGTTCACGTACTGATTCATAGCGCTTCCCCCGTAGCCTTCTCCTATGGGTCATTCCTGGTCTTCCGGTTAAGTGTTAAGTCGAAAACGCGTTCTCGATGGAGCAACTTGCTCATTTCATCGATTTCCCACTCCTAAGGGAGGCCGGCTAAACGAAAGAAAAAGAACCTCCTAACCTACAGAAGAGTCCAGTCTATCAAAAAGATTCCATATATTACATATATTAATTTCTCACGTCTTCCAGTATCTTTATGATTCTGGAGCATCAGAAGTTGCGGGTTCATCTGTTGAAACTACTGGTTCTTGCCCAGATGCAACCCGCAAAGGAAATGGAGTCTATTTATTCTTATTATAGTGAATTTTTGTCAATATCTTTCCCCGCTTGAGGTCTTCTATACACCCACCACCTACGACCATTTGCTTGATTGCCATCAGGAGTTATTGCCCACCTATCTATTGGACTCTTTCTTCCTCGATCAATCTACCTTTGATCATTAGTCCATTCTGGGTTCCATTTTACTTTTCTTGCCGCTCGTTGCTTTCGTCTTCCTCTCATCCGGCCCCAGTAGTTAGACCTAAAATTCTTTAGAAAACTCAATAAGGCTACACTCCTTACTACTCAAGTTATCAGTTTGCCTGTATATAGAGAATAGAAAGTGATCCTTGAGTGCTATCGATACCTTAAACAAAGATAGACTAGATTCAGAGAAAGAAGAATTGTAAGAAAGAGATAGAGGCTTCCGGGTTGCAAGGTTTCGAGCGAACTATACTATAGGATTTGCTTTAGCTCTTCTTTCCCCATCAGGGATCGGGCTTCTGGAACTTATCAATCTTTGTCTCGTAGCCCCTCTCCCCTGTTCACTTCTTCGACTTTAACCCGGGAGCCGATATCTGCACCTTGTCCATCAGTTAGAGAAGTTAATCGTCTAGGAGTCCTTCGGGGACCTTTGAAGGAATCTATATGGATATGTCCATCATCCAGAAGATAGAAGCAACACATCTCAAATATGGGAGGATCGGTCCTAGAGTACAGAGTGCGTCTCCTCGAGTCTGCGTATGGGAAAATCTCGGTAGACTAGCAAAGGCGCTTACATAGACTCCTGTATCTGATCCCCCTCTTCCAGAGATGGAAAAGAAAAGCTGATCAAACTCCATGAAGAATTTTAGTTCGTTTTCCAGTACAATCTTCATTGGATGGTGGGATCTGTCTTGAGGAATCTACAAGCGGCTAGTGAATTGGCTAATGAGAAAGCTAAAATGAATGAATGGGGGGCAGACACCTTAACCAGCTCAGCTCTATTGGAATCAAAAATGCTGTATGGCGCCCGTCTGACTGGTTCTATTTGCGGTTGAGTTGGAGAGCCTAATGCTTCTCTTATTCCTATCTTTCTCACGTCTTCTATTAGAATCTTTGCGTTCAATCACAGATCCTGGCATAAGATCCCATTCCCGCGAAAAGGCGGGATGAGAACCCGGGTCCTAGGCCAAAAGACTTTACCAGCTAGACTAGTGGAGCTGCACTCATAATGCCTGAACCCCCTTTAGGTGAAAATGAAAAGGGCCGGCCCATCAACTTCTGTAATGGAAGCTTCGGCCACTTCCTGGTTAATAGCCTACGGCTAGCTTGTCCCTTTCTTTAGAAGAAGTGTTTTGACACAGACAGGCAGACTTGCAAGACTCGCTCCTTACGAGCAATTTGTCCGACGACAGAGATAACTTCAAAACACTAATGCCAAAGGTGCGTACCTAAAAGGTGAAAAAAGTCTTAAGAATGAATTTCACTTTGAAAGAAAGACCATCACTGGCAAGCTATTCAGGAATTGTTTTAGAGTCCCGCCGAATACCGGGTAGGACAGTCCAAGCGAGACCTTACTATGACGAAAAGGATTCCTTTGAGTCTCCTAAATCCACAATTCTATTCTTTCTCCATTCTGAAAAAGGGGTAGATGGGGGCATCTAATGTGTAAGCTTTCACCTTCACCTGTGGGAAGTTGAAGAAGCTACGCCTTTAGTAGCCATCAAACGGAAAGCGGATGACAAGGGAGAAGCGGCAGAGAATCCGGATGCGCTTTACTTCCGGAATCAGTACCAAGTTCAGTTGCCTAAGTGACTCAGAAAATAACTGGAGTTACTCAGTTGCGGTAAAG
>JAVHNO010000012.1:0-57208 GCA_031439595.1 Pterocarpus santalinus
ATATATCGGCTCATTGCTTTTAAGTCGGATCAAAAGTTATGGCGAATTAAAGTCGAGCCGACGCTTCTTTTCGATCGATCCGGGACGCACACTCTAGCGCAACACCCTCCACGCCGATCCTGCAAGCCCGCGATTGCCGCGTGGAGGGATTTGCAAGGATCATTTCGTCGACGTATCGTGGGCCCGTGCAAGTGCTCCAGATCAGAAGACATGACCGCCCAAAGATGGCAACGGGGCTGCAGCATACGTATATATAAATTGATCGCGCAAGACATGGCAGGTGCGATCATACCAGCACTAATGCACCGGATCCCATCAGAACTCCGCAGTTAAGCGTGCTTGGGCGAGAGTAGTACTAGGATGGGTGACCTCCTGGGAAGTCCTCGTGTTGCACCTCTTTTTTTTTTTCTGCTATTTATATGTCTCATTTTGGGAAGGGGTTATCGGCTCCACACGCGCTCGACTTGGGCGTCCAGTTGATATATAATAAACGTCATTCTGACACCCGGATCCAAAGTTATGGCGAATTAAAGTCGAGCCGAGCGTTTGGACCTCTTTCGATCGATCGCGGACGCACACTCTAAGCGCCAACACCCTCCCACGCGCCAGATCCCACGCAAGCCCGCGATTGCCGTGTGGAGGGATTCACGGGATCATTTCGTGTCGGCGTGTCGTGGGCCCGGTGCAAGTGCTCCAGGTCGGAAGACATGACCGCCCAAAAGATGGCAGCGGAGCTTGCGGCATACGATATATAAATTGATCGCGCCAAAGACATGGCGGTGCGATCATACGGCTACTAATGCACCGGATCCCATCGAACTTCCGTGATTAAAGCGTGCTTGGCGGAAATAGTACTGGGATGGGTGACCTCGCAGGAAGTCTACGTGTTGCACCTCTTTTTTTTTCACGCTATTTATATGTCTCATTTGAGAAGGAGTTATCGGCTCCGCTTGCTTGCGCTCGACAGGCGTCCGGGTTGATATATAATGATAGTCATTACGACACCGGATCAAGGGTTGTAAGCGTGTGCAAAGTCGACCGAGCGTTCGGACACTCTTTCGATCGATCAAGACCGCACACTCTAAGCCTTGACACCCTCACCAGCAGATCCTGCCAAGCGCGATTGCAGGTGTGGAGAGAGGACCGCAGAGATCATTCGTCATTGTCGTATCGGTGGGCGAGTACAAGTGCTCAGTCCGAAAGACATGACCGCCCAAAGATAACCACCAGGGTGCGGCATGCGTATATATAAATTGATCGCGCATGGGTATGGCAGTGCGATCATACCGGTAACAATGCACGGATCGCATCGAACTCCTTGATTAAGCGTGCTTGGGCGAGTAATCTTAGGATGGGTGACCTCCTGGAGAAGTCCTCGTGTTGCACCTCTTTTTTTTTTTTTTTTTACGCTGTTTATATGTCTCATTTTGGGAAGGGGGTGCTCGGCTCACAGCTTGCGCTCGACTTGGGCGTCAGTTGATATATAATAATAGTCATTCGACTTACCGGATCAAAAGTTATGGCGATATATAAAAAGTCGGCGAAGCGTTTGGACCTCTTTCGATCGATCCGAGGGCGCACACTCTATCGATAACACCCTCCAGGTCGATCCGGCAAGCCCGCGATTGCCGTGTGGAGGATTTGCAAGGATCATTTGTCGACGTGCTCGTTGGTGGCTAGTGCAAGTGCTCGGAATCCCGAAGGAAGACATAGCCGCCCAAAGATGAAATTTGCCGACATCGTATATATAAATTGATCGCAGCAAGAACATGGCCAGGTGCGATCATACAGGCACTAATGCAGGATCCCCATCGAACTCCATGATTAAAGCGTGCTTGGCGAGAGAGTAGTACTAGGATGGGTGACCTCCTGGGAAGATCCTCGTGTTGCACCTCTTTTTTTTTCTTTTTTTTTTTTATCTTTATTATATATGTACTTCATTTTGGGAAGGGGTTATCCCGGCTCCACAGAAAACTGCGCTCGACTTAGGCGTCATGTTGATATATAATAGTCATTCGACACCGGATCAAGTTATGGCGAATTAAGAAGTCGGCCAGAAGCGTTTGGACCTCTTTCGATCGATCAGGGCGCACACTGCTTCCACAGCGCAACACCCTCCACGCCGATCCACGCAAGCCGCGATTGCTTGGTGTGGAAGGGAATTTGCAAGGATCATTTAAATCGACGTATCGTGGGCTGGGTGCAAGTGCTCTGAGATCGAGAAGACATGACACGCTGAGATAAGATAACCAGCAGAGGCTGCGGCATACGTATATATAAATTGATCAGCGCCAAGACATGGCGGGATCGCGATCATACCCGGCCTGTCTGCACGGATCCCCATCGAACTCACGCGATTAAGCGTGCGAGGGCCGAGATGTAGTCTTAGAGATGGGTGACCTGCAGGAAGTCCTCGTGTTGCACCTCTTTTTTTTTTTTTTTGCTATTTGTTATATGTCTCATTTTGGGAAAGGGGGTTATCGGCTTCCCACCGCTTTGCGGCTCGACTTGGGCACAATCAGTTGATATATAATAATAGTCATTACGACATTACCAGGATCAAAGAGTTATGGCGAATTAAGTCGAAAGCCGAAGCGTTTTGGACCTCTTCGATCCCGTCCGGAGGCCCAGCGCACTAGCCTTGACACCCTCGGCGCCTTCAGATCTGCCACGAAGCGCGCGATTGCAGGTGTGGAGGATTGCAAGGATCATTTGGTCTGACGTATCGTGGGCGTGCAAGTGCTCGGATCGAAAGACATGACCGCCCAAAAGATGTAGCAAGGCGAAATTTGCGACGCATGCGTATATATAAATTGATCGCGCCAAGACATGGCGAGTGTCACGATCGATCATACCAGCTGTAATGCACCGAGGATCCCATCAGAACTCCTTTGATTAAGCGTGCTTGGGGCGAGTAGTACTGCAGGATGGGTGACCTCTGAGAAGTCCTCGTGTTGCACCTCTTTTTTTTTTTTTTTTTCTGCTATTTATATATGTCTCATTTTGGGAAGCGGGATTATCGGCTCCATAGCTATGCGCTCGACTTGGGCGTCGGTTGATATATAATAATAGTCGTTCGACACCGGATCAAAAGTTATGGCGAATTAAAAGTCGGCCGAAGCGTTTGGACCTCTTTACGATCGTCCCAGGGACGCACCTCTCGCAAGCGCATAACACCACTCCCGCGCCCGGAATCCTGGCCAAGCCCGATTGCGGTGTGGAGGGATTTACAGAGATCATTTCGTCGGCGTATCGTGGGCGTGCAAGTAGCTCAGTCGGAAGACATGACCGCGAGTATGGCAACCTTGAAATTTGCGGCGTGCGTATAATGTATATAAATTGATCGGCGCAAGACATGGCGAGGAATGCGATCATACCTTCCTAATGCTGCGGATCCCCATCGAACTCATGATTAAGCGTGCTTAGGGGCGAAGTAGTACTAGGATGGGTGACACACAGGAAGTCCTCGTGTTGCACCCTCTTTTTCTTTTTTTTTTTTTTTACTTTTTTTACGCTATTTTATGTCTCATTTTGGGAAGGGGTTATCGGCTCCACGCTTAGCGCTTCGACTTGGGCGTCTGATTGATATATAATAATAGTCATTCGACACCGGATCAAAAGTTATGGCGAATTAAAGTCGAGCCGGCGTTTGGACCTCTTTCGATCGATAAGGGACGCCTTGCTCTAGCGCCAACACCCTCCACGCCGATCCACGCAAGCCCGCGATTCGCCGGTGTGGAGGGATTTACCAGAGATCATTTCGTCGGCGTGTCGTTGGGCCGATGTCAAGTGCTCGGTCGAGAAGACATGACCGCCAAAAAGATAGCCTTGAAATTTCGCGACATGCGATATATAAATTGATCAGCGCCAAGACATGGCAAGCGGTGCGATCATACCCGTGCACTATAATGCACCGGATCCCATCGGAACTCATGATTAAGCGTGCTTGGCGGAGTAAGCCAGTGCATAGAGATGGGTGACGGCTCTGCCGGAAGATCCCTCGTGTTGCACCTCTTTTTTTGTTCTTTTTTTCTGCTATTTATATGTCTCATTTTGGGCAGGGGTTACTCGGCTCCACCAAAGCATGCGCTACGACTTCAGGCGTCCGATTGATATATAATAATAGTCATTCACGACACGCGGATCGAAAAGTTATGGCGAATTAAAGTCGGCGAAGGCGTTTGGACCTCTTCGATCCCGATCGGGACGCTTTTAGCTCTAGCGCCCAACTTACCACCTCCCTTGGCGCCCAGATCACCGCAGAAGCCCGCGATTGCTTGAGTGTGGAGGATTTTGCAGGATCATTTTCGTCGACGTATCGTGTGGGCCGGGTGCAAGTGCTCCGGATCGAGAAGACATGGCCAGCCCAAAGAAAAAGATAACAGCGCAGTGCGACGCCATGGTATATATAAATTGATACGGCGCCAAGACATAGCGAAGATGCGATCATACCCACCGCTACCTATAATACGCGCGGATCCCATCGAACTCCGCGATTAAGCGTTAGCCCGAGGCGAGCTAGTACTAGGATGGGTGACCTCTGCAGGAAGTCCCTCGAAGTGTTGCACCTCTTTTTTTTTTTTTTTTACGCTGTTTATTTATATGTCTCATTTTGGGAAGGGTTATGCGGCTCCACGCGACTTGCTTGCTTTCGACTTAGGCGTCCGTTGATATATAATGCCAATAGTCATTACGACACCCGGATCCAAAAGGTTATGGCTGAATTAAAGTCGGCCCGAGTAGCGTTTGGACCTCTTTTCCGATCGATCCGGGACGTGGCTTTTACTTTTACTCTGGCGCTTGACACCACTCCACGCCGATCCTGCAAGCCGGCGATTGCCGAAGTGTGGAGGAGTTTACTGGAATCATTCGTCGGCAAATATGCGTGGGCCGATGCAAAGTGCTCCCGGATCGAGAAGACATGACCAGCCAAAAGATGGCAGCAGAGGCTGCGGCATACGTATATATAAATTGATCAGCGCCAAAGACATGGCTTGGAGGTGCGATCATGCGGCAAACCTGTCTGCCTGGATCCCATCGAACTCCGGCATTAAAAAGCGTGCTTGAAGGGCGAGAAGTAGTACTAGAGATAGGTGACCTCTGGGAGAGTCCTCGTGTTGCTTTCCTCTTTTTTTTTTTTTCTGCTATTTATATGTCTCATTTTGGGAAGGGGGTTATCGGCTCCACGCTTGCGCTTTCGACTTGGGCGTCCGGTTGATATATAATAATAGTCGTTCGACCTGCCACGGATCAAAAGTTATAAAGCGAATTAGAAAGTCGGCGAAGCGTTTTGGGTACTCTCTTTACGATCGATCCAGACCCCGGCACACTCTAGCGCCAACTTACCCTCCTTACGCCCGATCCTGCAGCCGCGATTCTGCCGAGTGTGGAAGGGATTTGCAAGGATCATTTCGTCCCTAAACGTATCGTGGGCGGGTGCAAGTGCTCGGATCGGAAGAACATGGCCAGCCCAAAAGATAGCCTTGAAGCAGCGGTTGCGACTGCATACGTATATATAAATCGTGATCCAGCGCCAAGACATGGCGGATGCGATCATACCGCCGTATTATAATGCACCGGATCCCATCGGAACTCCAGCTTGATTAAGCGTGCTTGGCGAGCGAGTGAGTACTAGGATGGGTGACCTCTTCCAGGGGAAGTCCCTGCGTGTTGCACCTCTTTTTTTTTTTTTTTTTACGCTATTTATATACTTCCATGTCTCATTTTTGGGAAGGGGTTATCCCGGCTCAGCCACCGCTGCTGCGCTCGACTTGGGCGTCCCGTTGATATATAATAATAGTCATTCTGACACCCGGATCAAAAGTTATGGCCGGCGAATTACAAGTCGAGCCAAAGCGTTTGGACCTCTTCGATCGATCAGGACTTCACACTCTAGCGCCCAACACCCTCCACGCCAGATCTTGCAAACCCGCGATTGCCAGGTGTGGAGGGATTTACCAGAGATCATTCGTCGGCGTGTCGTGGGCCCGTGCAAGTGCTCGGATCGAAGACATGACCGCCTTAAAAGATAGCAGCTGGGGCTGGCATCACGTTATATAAATTGATCGCGCCAAGACATGGCGGTGCGATCATACCCGGCTAATGCTGCGGATCCCATCGAACTCCAGCTGATTAAAGCGTGCTTGGCGAGTAGTACTAGGATGGGTGACCTCTGAGGAAGTCCTCGTGTTGCACCTCTTTTTTTTTTTTTTTTTTTCTGCTATTTATATGTCTCATTTTGGGAAGGGTTGCTCGGCTCCCGCTGCGCTCGACTTGGCGTCCGTTGATATATAATAATAGTCATTCGACACCGGATCAAAGTTATGGCGAATTAAAGTCGCTGGCGTTTGGACCTCTTCGATCGATCAGGAGACGCACACTCTAGCGCAACACCCTCCACGCCGATCACGCAAGCCCGCGATTGCCGTGTGGAGAGGATTTGCAAGAGATCATTTAAATCGGCGTATCGGTGGGCGTGCAAGAGCTCCAGATCAGAAGACATGCCCGCCCAAAGATAGCAGGGAAGTCTGCGGCATCATTATATATAAATTGATCGCGCAACACATGGCGGAGTGCGATCATACCTGCACTAATGCCGGATCCCATCGAACTCGCCAGTTAAGCGTGCTTGGGCGAGAGTAGTACTAGGATGGGTGACCTCCTGGGAAGTCCTCGTGTTGCACCTCTTTTTTTTTTTTTTTTTTTTTTCTGCTATTTATATGTCTCATTTTGGGAAGGGGTTATCGGCTCCACCGCTTGCGCTCGACTTGGGCGTCCCGTTGATATATAATAATAGTCATTGACACCGGATCAAAGTTATGGCGAATTAAAGTCGGCCGAGCCGTTTGGACCTCTTCGATCGATCCGGGACGCACACTCTAGCGCTAACACCCTCCGCGCCAGATCCTGCAAGCGCGATTGCCGTGTGGAGGGATTTGCAGAGATCATTTCGTCGGCGTATCGTGGGCGTGCAAGTGCTCCCGAGATCGAAAGACATGACCGCCTTAAAGATGGCAACGGGGCTGGAACATACGTATATATAAATTGATCGCGCAAGACATGGCAGGTGCGATCATACCAGCACTAATGCTGCCAGGATCCCATCGAACTCCGCATGATTAAAAGCGTGCTTGGCGAAGTAGTACTAGGATGGGTGACCTCTGGGAAGTCCTCGTGTTGCACCTCTTTTTTTTTTTTTTTTTTTACGCTATTTATATGTCTCATTTTGGGAAGGGGTTATCGGCTCCACCGCTTGCGCTCGACTTGGGCGTCCCGTTGATATATAATAATAGTCATTCTGACACCCGGATCAAAAGTTATGGCGAATTAAAGTCGAGCGGTACGTTTGGACCTCTTTCGATCGATCCAAGACGCGCACTCTAGCGCAACACCCTCCCACGCCCGATCCTGCAAGCCGCGATTGCCGTGTGGAGGGATTTGCGAGATCATTTAAATCGACGTATCGTGGGCCCGTGCAAGTGCTCCAGATCAGAAGACATGACCGCCCAAAGATAGCAAGGGGGCTGCAGCATGCGTATATATAAATTGATCGCGCAAGACATGGCGGTGCGATCATACCCGGCACTAATGCACGGATCCCATCGAACTCCGTGATTAAGCGTGCTTGGCGAGAGTAGTACTAGGATGGGTGACCTCTGGGAAGTCCTGCGTGTTGCACCTCTTTTTTTTTTTTTTTGCTATTTATATGTCTCATTTTGGGAAGGGTTATCGGCTCCAGCTTGCGCTCGACTTGGCGTCGTTGATATATAATAATAGTCATTCGACACCGGATCAAAAGTTATGGCGAATTAAAGTCGGCCAGCGTTTGGACCTCTTCGATCGATCCGGGACGCACACTCTAGCGCAACACCCTCACGCCGATCACGCAAGCCCGATTGCCGTGTGGAGAGGATTTGCAGAGATCATTCGTCGGCGTATCGTGGGCCGTGCAAGTGCTCGGTCGGAAGACATGGCCAGCCCAAAGATGGCAGCGGGGTGCGACATGCGTATATATAAATTGATCGCGCCAAGACATGGCGAGTGCGATCATACCGTACTAATACGCAGGATCCCATCGAACTCGCGGATTAAGCGTGCTTGGGCGAAGTAGTACTAGGATAGGTGACCTCTGGGAAGTCCTGCGTGTTGCACCTCTTTTTTTTTTTTTTCTGCTATTTATATGTCTCATTTTGGGAAGGGTTATCGGCTCCACCGCTTGCGCTCGACTTGGGCGTCGGTTGATATATAATAATAGTCATTCGACACCGGATCAAAAGTTATGGCGAATTAAAGTCGGCCGGCGTTTGGACCTCTTTTCGATCGTCCGGGCGCACACTCTAGCGCAACACCCTCACGCCCGATCCTGCAAGCCCGCGATTGCTGCGTGTGGAGAGGATTTGCAGAGATCATTCGTCGGCGTATCGTGGGCCGTGCAAGTGCTCGGATCGGAAGACATGACCGCCAAAGATAGCAACGGCTGCGACATACGTATATATAAATTGATCGCGCAAGACATGGCGGTGCGATCATACGGCTACTAATGCCGGATCCCATCGAACTCCGTGATTAAGCGTGCTTGGCGAGAGTAGTACTAGGATGGGTGACCTCTGGGAAGTCTCGTGTTGCACCTCTTTTTTTTTTTTTTTTCTCGCTATTTATATGTCTCATTTTGGGAAGGGTTATCGGCTCCAGAAGCTTGCGCTCGACTTGGCGTCCGGTTGATATATAATAATAGTCATTCGACACCGGATCAAAAGTTATGGCGAATTAAAGTCGGCGGCGTTTGGACCTCTTCGATCGATCAGGGCGCACACTCTAGCGCAACACCCTCGGCGCCCGATCACGCAAGCCAGCGATTGCTTGAGTGTGGAGGGATTTGCAAGGATCATTCGTCGGCGTATCGTGGGCGGTGCAAGTGCTCCAGATCGGAAGACATGGCCGCCCAAAGATAGCGGAAACGGGGGCTGCGGCATACGTATATATAAATTGATCGCGCCAAGACATGGCGGTGCGATCATACCGGCCTAATGCCGGATCCCATCGAACTCATGATTAAGCGTGCTTGGCGAGAGTAGTACTAGGATGGGTGACCTCTGGGAAATCCTCGTGTTGCACCTCTTTTTTTTTTTTTACGCTATTTATATGTCTCATTTTGGGAAGGGTTACTCGGCTCCACGCTTGCGCTCGACTTAGGCGTCCAGTTGATATATAATAATAGTCGATTCGACACCGGATCAAAAGTTATGGCGAATTAAAGTCGTGCGAGCGTTTGGACCTCTTCCGATCGTCCGGACGCCCACACTCTAGCGCAACACCCTCCGCAGCCGATCCTGCAAGCCCGCGATTGCCGTGTGGAGAGGATTTGCAGAGATCATTTCGTCGACGTATGTCGTGGGCCGTGCAAGTGCTCGGTCGGAAGACATGGCCGCCCAAAAAGATGGCTTAAGCATGAGGCTGCAGCATACGTATTTATAAATTGATCGCGCAAGACATGGCAGGTGCGATCACACCAGCACTAATGCACCGGATCCCATCAGAACTCCGGCATGATTAAAGCGTGCTTGGGCGAGAGTAGTACTAGGATGGGTGGCCTCCTGGGAAGTCCTCGTGCTGCGCCTCTTTTTTTTTCTGCTATTTATATGTCTCATTTTGGGAAGGGGTTATCGGCTCCACCGCTTGCGCTCGACTTGGGCGTCCCGTTGATATATAATAATAGTCATTACGACACCGGATCAAAGTTATGGCGAATTAAAGTCGGCCCAGGCGTTTGGACCTCTTCGATCGATCAGGGAGCGCACACTCTAGCGCAACACCCTCCAGCGCCGATCACCGCAAGCCCGCGATTGCCGTGTGGAGGGATTTGCAAGAGATCATTTCGTCGGCGTATCGTGGGCGTGCAAGTGCTCGGTCCCGAGAAGACATGGCCAGCCCAAAAGATGGCAGTGCGACATCGTATATATAAATTGATCGCGCCAAGACATGGCGGTGCGATCATACCGGCACTGTCTGCCGGATCCCATCGAACTCACGCGATTAAGCGTGCTTGGCGAGAGTAGTACTAGGATGGGTGACCTCTGCAGGAAGTCCTCGTGTTGCACCTCTTTTTTTTTTTACGCTATTTATATGTCTCATTTTGGGAAGGGTTATCGGCTCCACCAGCTTGCGCTCGACTTAGGCGTCCGTTGATATATAATAATAGTCGTTACGACACCGGATCAAAGTTATGGCGAATTAAAAGTCGGCCGGCGTTTGGACCTCTTTCGATCGTCAGGGCGCACACTCTAGCGCCCAACACCCTCCACGCCCAGATCCTGCAAGCCCGCGATTGCACGTGTGGAGGGATTTGCAAGGATCATTCGTCGGCGTATCGTGGGCCGGGTGCAAGTGCTCGGATCGGAAGAACATGGCCCAGCCCAAAGATGGCAGCGGGAAATTTGCGACATCGTATATAAATTGATCGGCGCAAGACATGGCGGAGTGCGATCATACCCGGCTACTAATGCCGGATCCCATCGAACTCACGCGATGATTAAGCGTGCTTGGCGAGTAGTACTAGGGATGGGTGACCTCACAGGAAGTCCTCGTGTTGCACCTCTTTTTTTTTTTTTTATTTATATGTCTCATTTGGGAAGGGTTATCGGCTCCACCGCTTGCGCTTCGACTTGGGCGTCCGGGTTGATATATAATAATAGTCATTCGACACCGGATCAAAAGTTATGGCGAATTAAGTCGGCCGGCGTTTGGACACTCTTCGATCGATCCGGGCGCACACTCTAGCATAACACCCTCCACGCCGATCCTGCAAACGCGATTGCCGGTGTGGAGGGATTTGCAGAGATCATTTAAATCGGCGATATCGTGGGCGGGTGCAAGTGCTCCCGGTCAGGAAGACATGACCAGCCCAAAGATAGCGAATTTGCGACATGCGTATATATAAATTGATCGCGCAAGACATGGCGGTGCGATCATACGGCACTAATACACGGATCCCCATCGAACTCGCTTGAGTTAAGCGTGCTTGGCGAGAGTAGTACTAGGATAGGGTGACCTCTGGGAAGTCGTGTTGCACCTCTATTTTTTTTTTTTTTTTACGCTATTTATATGTCTCATTTTGGGAAGGGTTATCGGCTCCACCGCTTGCGCTCGACTTGGCGTCCCGTTGATATATAATAATAGTCATTACGACACCGGATCAAAAAGTTATGGCGAATTAAAGTCGGCCGGCGTTTGGACACTCTTCGATCGATCGGGCCGCACACTCTGGCGCAACACCTCCGCGCAGATCCCGCAAGCCCGCGATTGCCGTGTGTGGAGGGATTTGCAGAGATCATCTGATCGGCGTATCGTGGGCCCGCAAGTGCTCGGAGATCGGAAGACATGGCCGCCCAAAGATAGCGGGTGCGGCATGCGTATATATAAATTGATCGCGCCAAGACATGGCGGGTGCGATCATACCCAGCACTAATGCACCGGATCCCATCGAACTCCTTTGATTAAGCGTGCTTGGCGAGTAGTACTAGGATGGGTGACCTCTGGGAAGTCCCTCGTGTTGCACCTCTTTTTTTTTTTTTTTCTCGCTATTTATATGTCTCATTTTTGGGAAGGGTTATCGGCTCCACCGCTTGCGCTCGACTTAGGCGTCCGGTTGATATATAATAATAGTCATTCGACACCGGATCAAAAGTTATGGCGAATTAAAGTCGGCGCGGCGTTTGGACCTCTTCGATCGATCCGGCGCACACTCTAGCGCAACACCCTCCCACGCCCGATCCTGCAAGCCAGCGATTGCGTGTGGAGGGGATTTACAAGAGATCATTCGTCGGCGTATCGTGGGCGATGCAAGTGCTCGGATCAGCGAAGACATGGCCGCCCAAAGATAGCAGCGAGGCTGCGACATGCGTATATATAAATTGATCGCGCCAAGACATGGCGGTGCGATCATACGACTAATGCCGGATCCCATCGAACTCGCGATTAAGCGTGCTTGGCGAAGTAGTACTAGGATGGGTGACCTCCTGGGAAGTCCTCGTGTTGCACCTCTTTTTTTTTTTTTACGCTGTTTATATGTCTCATTTTGGGGAAGGGGTTATCGGCTCCACCAGCTTGCGCTCGACTTAGGCGTCCGGTTGATATATAATAATAGTCGTTCGACACCGGATCAAAAGTTATGGCGAATTAAAGTCGGCCGGCGTTTGGACCTCTTCGATCGATCCGGGACGCACACTCTAGCGCAACACCCTCCTCGCCCGATCCTGCAAGCCGCGATTGCGTGTGGAGAGGATTTGCAAGGATCATTCGTCGACGTATCGTGGGCGGGTGCAAGTGCTCGGTCGAGAAGACATGACCAGCCCAAAGATAGCAGCGGGGTGCAGCATGCGTATATATAAATTGATCGCGCCAAGACATGGCCAGTCGCGATCATACCGGCTACTAATGCCGGATCCCATCGAACTCCGCGATTAAGCGTGCTTGGGCGAGTAGTACTAGGATGGGTGACCTCTGGGAAGTCCTCGTGTTGCACCTCTTTTTTTTTTTTTACGCTATTTATATGTCTCATTTTGGGAAGGGTTATCGGCTCCACCGCTTGCGCTCGACTTGGGCGTCCGTTGATATATAATAATAGTCATTCGACACCGGATCAAAGTTATGGCGAATTAAAGTCGGCCGGCGTTTGGACCTCTTCGATCGATCGGGACGCGCACTCTAGCGCAACACCCTCCGCGCCCGATCCACGCAAGCCCGCCATTGCCGTGGGGAGGGAGTTGCAAGAGATCATTCGTCGACGTATCGTGGGCGGGTGCAAGTGCTCGGATCGAGAAGACATGGCCCAGCCCAAAGATAACAGCGAAGCTGCAGCATACGTATATATAAATTGATCGCGCAAGACATGGCAAGTGCGATCATACGGCCTAATGCCGGATCCCATCCGAACTCATGATTAAAGCGTGCTTGGCGAGAGTAGTACTAGGATGGGTGACCTCCTGGGAAGTCCTCGTGTTGCACCTCTTTTTTTTTTTTTTTTTTCTGCTATTTATATGTCTCATTTTGGGAAGGGGTTATCGGCTCCACCGCTTGCGCTCGACTTGGGCGTCCCGTTGATATATAATAATAGTCATTCTGACACCCGGATCAAAAGTTATGGCGAATTAAAGTCGGAAGCGTTTGGACCTCTTTTCGATCGATCAGGGCGCTTACACTCTAGCGCAACACCCTCACGCCCGATCTGCAAGCGCGATTGCCGTGTGGAGGGATTTGCAAGGACCATCTCGTCGCCGTAGCGTGGGCCCGTGCAAGTGCTCCAGATCAGAAGACATGACCCAGCCCAAAAGATGGCAGCGGCTGCAGCATACGTATATCTAAATTGAACGCGCAAGACATGGCAGGTGCGATCATACGGCCTGTCTGCCGGATCCCATCGAACTCGCAGTTAAAGCGTGCTTGGCGAGAGTAGTACTAGGATAGGTGACCTCCTGGGAAGTCCTCGTGTTGCACCTCTTTTTTTTTTTTTTTTTACGCTATTTATATGTCTCATTTTGGGAAGGGGTTATCGGCTCCAGCTTGCGCTCGACTTAGGCGTCCGTTGATATATAATAATAGTCATTCGACACCGGATCAAAAGTTATGGCGAATTAAAGTCGGCCAGCGTTTGGACCTCTTTTCGATCGATCGGGACGCACACTCTAGCGCCCAACACCCTCCACGCCGATCCTGCAAGCCCGCGATTGCGTGTGGAGGATTTACCAGAGATCATTCGTCGGCGTATCGTGGGCGTGCAAGTGCTCGGATCGAGAAGACATGACGCCCAAAGATAGCGGGGCTGCGACATACGTATATATAAATTGATCGCGCCAAGACATGGCGAGTCGCGATCATACCCGGCACTAATGCCGGATCCCATCGAACTCCAGCGATTAAGCGTGCTTGGCGAGAGTAGTACTAGGATGGGTGACCTCTGGGAAGTCCTCGTGTTGCACCTCTTTTTTTTTTTTTTACGCTATTTATATGTCTCATTTTGGGAAGGGGTTATCGGCTCCAGCTTGCGCTCGACTTGGGCGTCCGTTGATATATAATAATAGTCATTCGACACCGGATCAAAAGTTATGGCGAATTAAAGTCGGCGGCGTTTGGACCTCTTCGATCGATCACGGGGCGCACACTCTAGCGCAACACCCTCCCACGCGCCGATCCTGCCAAGCCGCGATTGCCGTGTGGAGGGATTTGCAGAGATCATTCGTCGGCGTATCGTGGGCCGAGTGCAAGTGCTCGGTCGGAGAAGACATGGCCAGCCCAAAGATGGCAGCGAGGCTGCGACATACGTATATATAAATTGATCGCGCCAAGACATGGCGAGTGCGATCATACCGGCTACTAATGCAGGATCCCATCGAACTCGCGATTAAGCGTGCTTGGCGAAGTAGTACTAGGATGGGTGACCTCTGGGAAGTCCTCGTGTTGCACCTCTTTTTTTTTTTTTACGCTATTTATATGTCTCATTTTGGGAAGGGTAATCGGCTCCACCGCTAGCGCTCGACTTGGGCGTCCGGTTGATATATAATAATAGTCATTCTGACACCCGGATCAAAAGTTATGGCGAATTAAAGTCGGCGGCGTTTGGACCTCTTTCGATCGATCAGGGCGCACACTCTAGCGCAACACCCTCCCGCCCGATCACTGCAAGCGCGATTGCCGTGTGGAGAGGATTTGCAAGGATCATTCGTCGGCGTATCGTGGGCGGTGCAAGTGCTCGGATCGAGAAGACATGGCCAGCCCAAAGATAGCAGCGGGCTGCGCATCACGTATATATAAATTGATCGCGCCAAGACATGGCGGTGCGATCATACCAGCACTAATGCCGGATCCCATCGAACTCATGATTAGCGTGCTTGGCGAAGTAGTACTAGGATGGGTGACCTCACAGGAAGTCCTCGTGTTGCACCTCTTTTTTTTTTTTTTTTTTTTTCTGCTGTTATATGTCTCATTTTGGGGAAGGGTTATCGGCTCCACGCTTGCGCTCGACTTAGGCGTCCGTTGATATATAATAATAGTCATTACGACACCGGATCAAAAGTTATGGCGAATTAAAGTCGGCGGCGTTTGGACCTCTTCGATCGATCCGGGCGCACACTCTAGCAACACCCTCCACGCCCGATCTGCAAGCGCGATTGCCGTGTGGAGAGGATTTGCAGAGATCATTTCGTCGACGTATCGTGGGCGTGCAAGTGCTCGGATCGAAGACATGACCGCCCAAAGATAGCAGCGGGCTGCGACATGCGTATATATAAATTGATCGCGCCAAGACATGGCGAGAGTGCGATCATACGACTAATGCCGGATCCCATCGAACTCCATGATTAAAGCGTGCTTGGGCGAAGTAGTACTAGGATGGGTGACCTCTGGGAAGTCTTCGTGTTGCACCTCTTTTTTTTTTTTTCTGCTATTTATATGTCTCATTTTGGGAAGAGGTTATCGGCTCCAGAGCTTGCGCTCGACTTAGGCGTCCGTTGATATATAATAATAGTCATTCGACACCGGATCAAAAGTTATGGCGAATTAAAGTCGGCGGCGTTTGGACTTCTTTCGATCGAGCCGGGACGCACACTCTAGGGCAACACCCTCCACGGCGATCCTGCAAGCCCGCGATTGGGGGGTGGAGGGATTTGCAAGAGATCATTTAAATCGGCGTATCGTGGGCGTGCAAGTGCTCGGATCGAAGACATGACCGCCCAAAAGATGGCCAGCAGAGGCTGCGACATCGTATATATAAATTGATCGCGCAAGACATGGCAGGTGCGATCATACCAGCACTAATGCACCGGATCCCATCAGAACTCGCGATTAAAGCGTGCTTGGACGAGAGCAGTACTAGGATGGGTGACCTCCTGGGAAGTCCTCGTGTTGCACCTCTTTTTTTTTTTTCTGCTATTTATATGTCTCATTTTGGGAAGGGGTTATCGGCTCCACCGCTTGCGCTCGACTTGGGCGTCCCGTTGATATATAATAATAGTCATTCTGACACCCGGATCAAAAGTTATGGCGAATTAAAAAAGTCGGCCAGGCGTTTGAACCTCTTCGATCGATCCGGGCGCACACTCTAGCGCAACACCCTCCACGCCCGATCCTGCAAGCGCGATTGCCGTGTGGAGAGGATTTGCAGAGATCATTCGTCGGCGTATCGTGGGCGTGCAAGTGCTCGGATCGAGAAGACATGGCCCAGCCCAAAAGATGGCAACGGGGCTGCAGCATACGTATATATAAATTGAGCACGCAAGACATGGCGGTCGCGATCATACCGGCACTAATGCCGGATCCCATCGAACTCCATGATTAAGCGTGCTTGGGCGAGTAAAAGTAGTACTAGGATGGGTGACCTCTGGGAAGTCCTCGTGTTGCACCTCTTTTTTTTTTTCTGCTATTTATATGTCTCATTTTGGGAAGGGTTATCGGCTCCACCGCTTGCGCTCGACTTGGGCGTCCAGTTGATATATAATAATAGTCATTACGACACCGGATCAAAAGTTATGGCGAATTAAAGTCGGCGGCGTTTGGACCTCTTCGATCGTCAGGGCGCACACTCTAGCGCCAACACCCTCCGCGCCCGATCCTGCAAGCCGCGATTGCCGTGTGGAGGGATTTGCAAGGATCATTCGTCGGCGTATCGTGGGCGTGCAAGTGCTCGGTCGGAAGACATGGCCCAAAGATAACGGGCTGCGGCATGCGTATATATAAATTGATCGCGCAAGACATGGCGGTGCGATCATACGCCACTAATGCCGGATCCCATCGAACTCATGATTAAGCGTGCTTGGCGAGTAGTACTAGGATGGGTGACCTCTGGGAAGTCCTCGTGTTGCACCTCTTTTTTTTTTTTTTTTTACGCTGTTTATATGTCTCATTTTGGGAAGGGTTATCGGCTCCACCAGCTTGCGCTCGACTTGGGCGTCCGTTGATATATAATAATAGTCATTCGACACCGGATCAAAAGTTATGGCGAATTAAAGTCGGCCGGCGTTTGGACCTCTTCGATCGATCAGGGCGCACACTCTGGCGCAACACCCTCACGCCGATCCTGCAAGCCGCGATTGCCGTGTGGAGGGATTTGCAGATCATTCGTCGGCGTATCGTGGGCGTGCAAGTGCTCGGTCGAGAAGACATGGCCGCGCAAAGATAGCAGCGAGGCTGCGACATCGTATATATAAATTGATCGCGCCAAGACATGGCGGTCGCGATCATACGGCTACTAATGCCGGATCCCATCGAACTCGCGATTAAAGCGTGCTTGGCGAGAGTAGTACTAGGATGGGTGACCTCTGGGAAGTCCTCGTGTTGCACCTCTTTTTTTTTTTTTTTTCTGCTATTTATATGTCTCATTTTGGGAAGGGGTTATCGGCTCCACCGCTTGCGCTCGACTTGGGCGTCCCGTTGATATATAATAATAGTCATTCTGACACCCGGATCAAAAGTTATGGCGAATTAAAGTCGAGCCAAGGCGTTTGGACCTCTTCGATCGTCCGGGCGCACACTCTGGCGCCCAACACCCTCACGCCCGATCCACGCAAGCCCGCGATTGCGTGTGGAGAGGATTTGCAGAGATCATTCGTCGGCGTATCGTGGGCGCGTGCAAGTGCTCGGATCGAGAAGACATGGCGCCCAAAGATAACGGGGCTGCGACATCGTATATATAAATTGATCGCGCCAAGACATGGCGGTCGCGATCATACCAGCACTAATGCCGGATCCCATCGAACTCCGCGATTAAGCGTGCTTGGCGAAGTAGTACTAGGATGGGTGACCTCTGGGAAGTCCTCGTGTTGCACCTCTTTTTTTTTTTTTTTTTCTGCTATTTATATGTCACATTTTGGGAAGGGGTTATCGGCTCCACCAGTTGCGCTCGACTTGGGCGTCCGTTGATATATAATAATAGTCATTCGACACCGGATCAAAAGTTATGGCGAATTAAAGTCGGCGGCGTTTGGACCTCTTCGATCGTCCGACGCACACTCTAGCGCAACACCACTCCACGCCCGATCCTGCAAGCGCGATTGCGGTGTGGAGGGATTTGCAGAGATCATTCGTCGGCGTATCGTGGGCCGTGCAAGTGCTCGGTCGAAGACATGGCCAGCCCAAAGATAACGAGGCTGCGACATACGTATATATAAATTGATCGCGCCAAGACATGGCGGTGCGATCATACGCCTAATGCACCGGATCCCATCGAACTCATGATGATTAAGCGTGCTTGGGCGAGTAGTACTAGGATGGGTGACCTCCTGGGAAGTCCTCGTGTTGCACCTCTTTTTTTTTTTTTCTGCTATTTATATGTCTCATTTTGGGAAGGGGTTATCGGCTCCACAGCTTGCGCTCGACTTGGGCGTCCCGTTGATATATAATAATGGTCATTCTGACACCGGATCAAAAGTTATGGCGAATTAAAGTCGGCCAGGCGTTTGGACCTCTTCGATCGATCGGGCGCACACTCTAGCGCCAACACCCTCACGCCCGATCCTGCAAGCGCGATTGCGGGTGTGGAGGGATTTGCAGAGATCATTCGTCGGCGTATCGTGGGCCGTGCAAGTGCTCGGTCGAGAAGACATGGCCAGCCCAAAGATGGCACCGGGGCTGCAGCATACGTATATATAAATTGATCGCGCCAAGACATGGCGGATGCGATCATACCGTACTAATGCGGATCCCATCGAACTCCCGCGATTAAGCGTGCTTGGCGAAGTAGTACTAGGATGGGTGACCTCTGGGAAGTCCTCGTGTTGCACCTCTTTTTTTTTTTTTTTACGCTATTTATATGTCTCATTTTGGGAAGGGTTATCGGCTCCAGCTTGCGCTCGACTTAGGCGTCCGTTGATATATAATAATAGTCATTCGACACCGGATCAAAGTTATGGCGAATTAAAGTCGGCGGCGTTTGGACCTCTTCGATCGATCAGGGCGCACACTCTAGCGCCAACACCACTCCACGCCGATCCTGCAAGCGCGATTGCGTGTGGAGGGATTTGCAGGATCATTCGTCGGCGTATCGTGGGCGTGTGCAAGTGCTCGGTCGAGAAGACATGACCGCCCAAAGATGGCAACGGGGCTGCAGCATACGTATATATAAATTGATCGCGCAAGACATGGCAGGTGCGATCATACCGGCTACTAATGCCGGATCCCATCGAACTCGCGATTAAGCGTGCTTGGGCGAGAGTAGTACCAGGATGGGTGACCTCCTGGGAAGTCCTCGTGCTGCACCTCTTTTTTTTTTTTTTCTGCTATTTATATGTCTCATTTTGGGAAGGGGTTATCGGCTCCACGCTTGCGCTCGACTTAGGCGTCCGTTGATATATAATAATAGTCATTACGACACCGGATCAAAAGTTATGGCGAATTAAAGTCGGCCGGCGTTTGGACCTCTTCGATCGATCGGGGCGCACACTCTAGCGCAACACCACTCACGCCCGATCCTGCAAGCCCGCGATTGCCGTGTGGAGGGATTTGCAGAGATCATTCGTCGGCGTATCGTGGGCGGTGCAAGTGCTCGGATCGAAGACATGGCCGCCCAAAGATAACAGCGAGGCTGCGACATACGTATATATAAATTGATCGCGCCAAGACATGGCGGTGCGATCATACCAGCTAATGCCGGATCCCATCGAACTCATGATTAAAGCGTGCTTGGCGAGAGTAGTACTAGGATGGGTGACCTCTGGGAAGTCCTCGTGTTGCACCTCTTTTTTTTTTTTTTTTTACGCTATTTATATGTCTCATTTTGGGAAGGGGTTATCGGCTCCCCGCTTGCGCTCGACTTAGGCGTCCGTTGATATATAATAATAGTCATTCGACACCGGATCAAAAGTTATGGCGAATTAAAGTCGGCGGCGTTTGGACCTCTTCGATCGATCAGGGCGCACACTCTAGCGCCAACACCCTCACGCCCGATCCTGCAAGCGCGATTGCCGTGTGGAGGATTTGCAAGAGATCATTCGTCGGCGTATCGTGGGCGTGCAAGTGCTCGGATCGAGAAGACATGGCCAGCCCAAAGATAGCAGGCTGCGACATACGTATATATAAATTGATCGCGCAAGACATGGCGAGTGCGATCATACAGGTACTAATGCCGGATCCCATCGAACTCATGATTAAGCGTGCTTGGCGAGTAGTACTAGGATGGGTGACCTCTGGGAAGTCCTCGTGTTGCACCTCTTTTTTTTTTTTTTTACGCTATTTATATGTCTCATTTTGGGAAGGGTTATCGGCTCCACCGCTTGCGCTCGACTTGGGCGTCCGTTGATATATAATAATAGTCATTCGACACCGGATCAAAAGTTATGGCGAATTAAAGTCGGCCGGCGTTTGGACCTCTTTCGATCGATCCGGACGCACACTCTGGCGCAACACCCTCGCGCCCGATCCTGCAAGCGCGATTGCCGTGTGGAGGGATTTGCAGAGATCATTCGTCGGCGTATCGTGGGCAGTGCAAGTGCTCGGATCGAGAAGACATGGCCGCCCAAAGATGGCAGCGAGGCTGCGGACATGCGTATATATAAATTGATCGCGCCAAGACATGGCGGTGCGATCATACCGACTAATGCGGATCCCATCGAACTCCGCGATTAAGCGTGCTTGGCGAAAGTAGTACTAGGATGGGTGACCTCTGGGAAGTCCTCGTGTTGCACCTCTTTTTTTTTTTTTCGCTATTTATATGTCTCATTTTGGGAAGGGTTATCGGCTCCAGCTTGCGCTCGACTTGGGCGTCCGTTGATATATAATAATAGTCATTCGACACCGGATCAAAAGTTATGGCGAATTAAAGTCGGCGGCGTTTGGACCTCTTTTCGATCGATCAAGGAGCGCACACTCTGGCGCAACACCCTCCACGCCCGATCCTGCAAGCCCGCGATTGCGTGTGGAGGGATTTGCAAGGATCATTCGTCGGCGTATCGTGGGCGTGCAAGTGCTCGGATCGAGAAGACATGGCCCAAAGATGGCAACGGGGCTGCAGCATACGTATATATAAATTGATCGCGCAAGACATGGCAGGTGCGATCATACCAGCACTAATGCCGGGATCCCATCGAACTCGCGATTAAAGCGTGCTTGGCGAGTAGTACTAGGATGGGTGACCTCTGGGAAGTCTTCGTGTTGCACCTCTTTTTTTTTTTCTGCTATTTATATGTCTCATTTTGGGAAGAGGTTATCGGCTCCACAGCTTGCGCTCGACTTGAGCGTCCCGTTGATATATAATAATAGTCATTCGACACCGGATCAAAAGTTATGGCGAATTAAAGTCGGCCGGCGTTTGGACCTCTTCGATCGATCGGGCGCACACTCTAGCGCAACACCCTCCACGCCCGATCCTGCAAGCCCGCGATTGCCGTGTGGAGAGGATTTGCAAGAGATCATTCGTCGGCGTATCGTGGGCGTGCAAGTGCTCGGATCGAGAAGACATGGCCAGCCCAAAGATAGCAGCGGCTGCGGCATCGTATATATAAATTGATCGCGCCAAGACATGGCGGTGCGATCATACGGTACTAATGCCGGATCCCATCGAACTCGCGATTAAGCGTGCTTGGCGAAGTAGTACTAGGATGGGTGACCTCTGGGAAGTCCTCGTGTTGCACCTCTTTTTTTTTTTTTTCGCTATTTATATGTCTCATTTTGGGAAGGGTTATCGGCTCCACGCTTGCGCTCGACTTAGGGCGTCCGTTGATATATAATAATAGTCATTCGACACCGGATCAAAAGTTATGGCGAATTAAAGTCGGCGGCGTTTGGACCTCTTCGATCGATCAGGGCGCACACTCTAGCGCAACACCCTCCACGCCCGTCCTGCAAGCCCCCCATTCCCGTGTGCAGGGGTTTGCAGAGATCATTCGTCGGCGTATCGTGGGCCGTGCAAGTGCTCGGATCGGAGAAGACATGGCCAGCCCAAAGATAGCAGCGAGGCTGCGACATGCGTATATATAAATTGATCGCGCAAGACATGGCGGTGCGATCATACCAGCCTAATGCCGGATCCCATCGAACTCATGCGATTAAGCGTGCTTGGCGAGTAGTACTAGGATGGGTGACCTCTGGGAAGTCCTCGTGTTGCACCTCTTTTTTTTTTTTTCGCTATTTATATGTCTCATTTTGGGAAGGGTTATCGGCTCCACGCTTGCGCTCGACTTGGGCGTCCAGTTGATATATAATAATAGTCATTCGACACCGGATCAAAAGTTATGGCGAATTAAAGTCGGCGAAGCGTTTGGACCTCTTCGATCGATCGGGCGCACACTCTAGCGCAACACCACTCGCGCCGATCCTGCAAGCGCGATTGCCGTGTGGAGGATTTGCAGAGATCATTCGTCGGCGTATCGTGGGCGTGCAAGTGCTCGGATCGAAGACATGGCCAGCCCAAAGATGGCAGCGCTGCGGCATGCGTATATATAAATTGATCGCGCCAAGACATGGCGGTGCGATCATACCAGCACTAATGCCGGATCCCATCGAACTCCGCGATTAAGCGTGCTTGGCGAGTAGTACTAGGATGGGTGACCTCTGGGAAGTCCTCGTGTTGCACCTCTTTTTTTTTTTTTTCTGCTATTTATATGTCTCATTTTGGGAAGGGTTATCGGCTCCACGCTTGCGCTCGACTTAGGCGTCCAGTTGATATATAATAATAGTCATTACGACACCGGATCAAAAGTTATGGCGAATTAAAGTCGGCCAGGCGTTTGGACCTCTTCGATCGATCAAGGGCGCACACTCTAGCGCAACACCACTCACGCCCGATCCTGCAAGCGCGATTGCCGTGTGGAGAGGATTTGCAAGAGATCATTCGTCGGCGTATCGTGGGCAGGGTGCAAGTGCTCGGATCGAAGACATGGCCCAAAAGATAGCAGCGAAATTTGCGGCATACGTATATATAAATTGATCGCGCCAAGACATGGCGGTGCGATCATACGGCTACTAATGCCGGATCCCATCGAACTCGCATGATTAGCGTGCTTGGCGAGAGTAGTACTAGGATGGGTGACCTCTGGGAAGTCCTCGTGTTGCACCTCTTTTTTTTTTTACGCTATTTATATGTCTCATTTTGGGAAGGGGTTATCGGCTCCACCGCTTGCGCTCGACTTGGGCGTCCGTTGATATATAATAATAGTCATTACGACACCGGATCAAAAGTTATGGCGAATTAAAGTCGGCCAGGCGTTTGGACCTCTTCGATCGATCAGGGCGCACACTCTGGCGCAACACCCTCCACGCCCGATCCTGCAAGCGCGATTGCCGTGTGGAGAGGATTTGCAGAGATCATTCGTCGGCGTATCGTGGGCGGTGCAAGTGCTCGGATCGAAGACATGACCGCCCAAAGATGGCAGCGAGGGCTGCGGCATGCGTATATATAAATTGATCGCGCCAAGACATGGCGGTGCGATCATACGCCTAATGCCGGATCCCATCGAACTCATGATTAAGCGTGCTTGGCGAAGTAGTACTAGGATGGGTGACCTCTGGGAAGTCCTCGTGTTGCACCTCTTTTTTTTTTTTCTGCTATTTATATGTCTCATTTTGGGAAGGCGTTATCGGCTCCACCGCTTGCGCTCGACTTGGGCGTCCCGCTGATATATAATAATAGTCATTCGACACCGGATCAAAAGTTATGGCGAATTAAAGTCGGCGGCGTTTGGACCTCTTCGATCGATCCGGGCGCACACTCTAGCGCCAACACCACTCCACGCCCGATCCTGCAAGCGCGATTGCCGGTGTGGAGGGATTTGCAGAGATCATTCGTCGGCGTATCGTGGGCGTGCAAGTGCTCGGATCGAGAAGACATGGCCAGCCCAAAAAGATACAGCGAGGCTGCGACATGCGTATATATAAATTGATCGCGCCAAGACATGGCGGTGCGATCATACCGGCTACTAATGCCGGATCCCATCGAACTCGCGATTAAGCGTGCTTGGCGAAGTAGTACTAGGATGGGTGACCTCTGGGAAGTCCTCGTGTTGCACCTCTTTTTTTTTTTTTACGCTATTTATATGTCTCATTTTGGGAAGGGTTATCGGCTCCAGCTTGCGCTCGACTTGGGCGTCCGTTGATATATAATAATAGTCATTCGACACCGGATCAAAAGTTATGGCGAATTAAAGTCGGCGGCGTTTGGACCTCTTCGATCGATCCGGACGCACACTCTAGCGCAACACCCTCACGCCAGATCCTGCAAGCGCGATTGCGTGTGGAGGGATTTGCAAGGATCATTCGTCGGCGTATCGTGGGCGTGCAAGTGCTCGGATCGAGAAGACATGGCCGCCCAAAGATGGCAGCAGGCTGCGACATGCGTATATATAAATTGATCGCGCCAAGACATGGCGGTGCGATCATACCGGCTACTAATGCCGGATCCCATCGAACTCCGCGATTAAGCGTGCTTGGCGAAGTAGTACTAGGATGGGTGACCTCTGGGAAGTCCTCGTGTTGCACCTCTTTTTTTTTTTACGCTATTTATATGTCTCATTTTGGGAAGGGTTATCGGCTCCACGCTTGCGCTCGACTTAGGCGTCCGTTGATATATAATAATAGTCATTCGACACCGGATCAAAAGTTATGGCGAATTAAAGTCGGCGGCGTTTGGACCTCTTCGATCGATCAGGGCGCACACTCTAGCGCAACACCCTCCACGCCGATCCTGCAAGCCCGATTGCCGTGTGGAGGGATTTGCAAGGATCATTTCGTCGGCGTATCGTGGGCCCGTGCAAGTGCTCCAGATCAGAAGACATGGCCGCCCAAAGATGGCAACGGGGCTGCAGCATACGTATATATAAATTGATCGCGCAAGACATGGCTGGTGCGATCATACCGGCTACTAATGCCGGATCCCATCGAACTCATGATTAAGCGTGCTTGGCGAAGTAGTACTAGGATGGGGGACCTCCTGGGAAGTCCTCGTGTTGCACCCCTTTTTTTTTTTTTCTGCTATTTATATGTCTCATTTTGGGAAGGGTTATCGGCTCCAGCTTGCGCTCGACTTGGGCGTCCGTTGATATATAATAATAGTCATTACGACACCGGATCAAAAGTTATGGCGAATTAAAGTCGGCGGCGTTTGGACCTCTTCGATCGTCCGGGCGCACACTCTAGCGCAACACCCTCGCGCCCGATCCTGCAAGCGCGATTGCCGTGTGGAGAGGATTTGCAAGAGATCATTCGTCGGCGTATCGTGGGCGTGCAAGTGCTCGGATCGAAGACATGGCCAGCCCAAAGATGGCAGCGGCTGCGGCATACGTATATATAAATTGATCGCGCCAAGACATGGCGGTGCGATCATACGGCACTAATGCCGGATCCCATCGAACTCCGTGATTAAAGCGTGCTTGGCGAGAGTAGTACTAGGATGGGTGACCTCTGGGAAGTCCTCGTGTTGCACCTCTTTTTTTTTTTTCGCTATTTATATGTCTCATTTTGGGAAGGGTTATCGGCTCCACCGCTTGCGCTCGACTTAGGCGTCCGTTGATATATAATAATAGTCATTACGACACCGGATCAAAAGTTATGGCGAATTAAAGTCGGCGGCGTTTGGACCTCTTCGATCGATCGGGGCGCACACTCTAGCGCCAACACCCTCCACGCCCGATCCTGCAAGCGCGATTGCCGTGTGGAGGGATTTGCAAGGATCATTTCGTCGGCGTATCGTGGGCCCGTGCAAGTGCTCCAGATCAGAAGACATGGCCGCCCAAAGATGGCAACGGGGCTGCAACATACGTATATATAAATTGATCGCGCAAGACATGGCAGGTGCGATCATACCAGCCTAATGCCGGATCCCATCGAACTCGCGATTAAGCGTGCTTGGCGAAGTAGTACTAGGATGGGTGACCTCTGGGAAGTCCTCGTGTTGCACCTCTTTTTTTTTTTTACGCTATTTATATGTCTCATTTTGGGAAGGGTTATCGGCTCCACGCTTGCGCTCGACTTGGGCGTCCGTTGATATATAATAATAGTCATTACGACACCGGATCAAAAGTTATGGCGAATTAAAGTCGGCCAGCGTTTGGACCTCTTCGATCGTCCGGGCGCACACTCTGGCGCAACACCCTCACGCCGATCCTGCAAGCGCGATTGCCGGTGTGGAGGGATTTGCAGAGATCATTCGTCGGCGTATCGTGGGCGTGCAAGTGCTCGGATCGAAGACATGGCCAGCCCAAAGATGGCAGCGAGGCTGCGGCATACGTATATATAAATTGATCGCGCCAAGACATGGCGGTGCGATCATACGGCTACTAATGCCGGATCCCATCGAACTCATGATTAGCGTGCTTGGGCGAAGTAGTACTAGGATGGGTGACCTCTGGGAAGTCCTCGTGTTGCACCTCTTTTTTTTTTTTTCTCCTATTTATATGTCTCATTTTGGGAAGAGGGTATCGGCTCCACCGCTTGCGCTCGACTTGGGCGTCCGTTGATATATAATAATAGTCATTACGACACCGGATCAAAAGTTATGGCGAATTAAAGTCGGCCGGCGTTTGGACCTCTTCGATCGATCAGGGCGCACACTCTAGCGCAACACCCTCACGCCCGATCCTGCAAGCCCGCGATTGCCGTGTGGAGAGGATTTGCAAGGATCATTCGTCGGCGTATCGTGGGCCGTGCAAGTGCTCGATCGAAGACATGGCCAGCCCAAAGATAGCAGCGAGGCTGCGACATACGTATATATAAATTGATCGCGCCAAGACATGGCGGTGCGATCATACCGGCACTAATGCGGATCCCATCGAACTCCGCTGATTAAGCGTGCTTGGCGAAGTAGTACTAGGATGGGTGACCTCTGGGAAGTCCTCGTGTTGCACCTCTTTTTTTTTTTACGCTATTTATATGTCTCATTTTGGGAAGGGTTATCGGCTCCACCGCTTGCGCTCGACTTGGCGTCCGTTGATATATAATAATAGTCATTACGACACCGGATCAAAAGTTATGGCGAATTAAAGTCGGCGGCGTTTGGACCTCTTCGATCGATCCGGACGCACACTCTAGCGCCAACACCCTCCACGCCCGATCCTGCAAGCCCGCGATTGCCGTGTGGAGGGATTTGCAGAGATCATTCGTCGGCGTATCGTGGGCCGTGCAAGTGCTCGGATCGAAGACATGGCCAGCCCAAAGATGGCAGCGGCTGCGGCATACGTATATATAAATTGATCGCGCAAGACATGGCGGTGCGATCATACCGCACTAATGCCGGATCCCATCGAACTCGCGATTAAGCGTGCTTGGCGAAGTAGTACTAGGATGGGTGACCTCTGGAAGTCCTCGTGTTGCACCTCTTTTTTTTTTTTTTTTTCTGCTATTTATATGTCTCATTTTGGGAAGGGTTATCGGCTCCACGCTTGCGCTCGACTTGGGCGTCCGTTGATATATAATAATAGTCATTACGACACCGGATCAAAAGTTATGGCGAATTAAAGTCGGCGGCGTTTGGACCTCTTCGATCGATCAAGAGCGCACACTCTAGCGCAACACCCTCCACGCCCGATCCTGCAAGCGCGATTGCCGTGTGGAGAGGATTTGCAGAGATCATTCGTCGGCGTATCGTGGGCGTGCAAGTGCTCGGATCGAAGACATGGCCGCCCAAAGATGGCAGCGGCTGCGGCATGCGTATATATAAATTGATCGCGCCAAGACATGGCGAGTGCGATCATACCGCCTAATGCGGATCCCATCGAACTCCGCGATTAAGCGTGCTTGGCGAGAGTAGTACTAGGATGGGTGACCTGGTGGGAAGTCCTCGTGTTGCACCTCTTTTTTTTTTTTTTTTTTCTGCTATTTATATGTCTCATTTTGGGAAGGGGTTATCGGCTCCACGCTTGCGCTCGACTTGGGCGTCCGTTGATATATAATAATAGTCATTCGACACCGGATCAAAAGTTATGGCGAATTAAAGTCGGCGGCGTTTGGACCTCTTCGATCGTCAGGGCGCACACTCTAGCGCAACACCCTCGCGCCGATCCTGCAAGCCCGCGATTGCCGTGTGGAGAGGATTTGCAAGAGATCATTCGTCGGCGTATCGTGGGCGTGCAAGTGCTCGGATCGAAGACATGGCCGCCCAAAGATGGCAGCGAGGCTGCGGCATGCGTATATATAAATTGATCGCGCCAAGACATGGCGGTGCGATCATACCGGCACTAATGCCGGATCCCATCGAACTCCGATTAAGCGTGCTTGGCGAAGTAGTACTAGGATGGGTGGCCTCCTGGGAAGTCCTCGTGTTGCACCTCTGATTTTTTTTCAGCTATTTATATGTCTCATTTTGGGAAGGGGGTATCGGCTCCACGCTTGCGCTCGACTTGGGCGTCCGTTGATATATAATAATAGTCATTACGACACCGGATCAAAAGTTATGGCGAATTAAAGTCGGCCGGCGTTTGGACCTCTTCGATCGTCAGGGCGCACACTCTAGCGCAACACCCTCCCGCCGATCCTGCAAGCGCGATTGCCGGTGTGGAGGGATTTGCAGAGATCATTCGTCGGCGTATCGTGGGCGTGCAAGTGCTCGGATCGAAGACATGACCGCCCAAAGATAGCAACGGGGCTGCAGCATACGTATATATAAATTGATCGCGCAAGACATGGCAGGTGCGATCATACCGGCTACTAATGCCGGATCCCATCGAACTCATGATTAAGCGTGCTTGGGCGAAGTAGTACTAGGATGGGTGACCTCTGGGAAGTCCTCGTGTTGCACCTCTTTTTTTTTTCGCTATTTATATGTCTCATTTTGGGAAGGGTTATCGGCTCCACGCTTGCGCTCGACTTAGGCGTCGTTGATATATAATAATAGTCATTACGACACCGGATCAAAAGTTATGGCGAATTAAAGTCGGCCGGCGTTTGGACCTCTTCGATCGATCAGGGCGCACACTCTAGCGCAACACCCTCACGCCGATCCTGCAAGCGCGATTGCCGTGTGGAGGGATTTGCAAGAGATCATTCGTCGGCGTATCGTGGGCGTGCAAGTGCTCGGATCGAAGACATGGCGCCCAAAGATGGCAGCGAGGCTGCGGCATACGTATATATAAATTGATCGCGCAAGACATGGCGGTGCGATCATACCGGCTACTAATGCGGATCCCATCGAACTCGCGATTAAGCGTGCTTGGCGAGAGTAGTACTAGGATGGGTGACCTCTGGAAGTCCTCGTGTTGCACCTCTTTTTTTTTTTACGCTATTTATATGTCTCATTTTGGGAAGGGGTTATCGGCTCCAGCTTGCGCTCGACTTGGGCGTCCGTTGATATATAATAATAGTCATTACGACACCGGATCAAAAGTTATGGCGAATTAAAGTCGGCGGCGTTTGGACCTCTTCGATCGATCCGGGCGCACACTCTAGCGCAACACCCTCACGCCGATCCTGCAAGCGCGATTGCCGTGTGGAGAGGATTTGCAGAGATCATTCGTCGGCGTATCGTGGGCCGTGCAAGTGCTCGGATCGGAAGACATGGCCGCCCAAAAGATAGCAGCGAGGCTGCGACATGCGTATATATAAATTGATCGCGCAAGACATGGCGGTGCGATCATACCGTACTAATGCCGGATCCCATCGAACTCCGCGATTAAGCGTGCTTGGCGAGAGTAGTACTAGGATGGGTGACCTCTGGGAAGTCCTCGTGTTGCACCTCTTTTTTTTTTTTACGCTATTTATATGTCTCATTTTGGGAAGGGTTATCGGCTCCACAGCTTGCGCTCGACTTGGGCGTCAGTTGATATATAATAATAGTCATTCGACACCGGATCAAAAGTTATGGCGAATTAAAGTCGGCCGGCGTTTGGACCTCTTCGATCGATCAGGGACGCACACTCTAGCGCAACACCCTCCCGCCGATCCTGCAAGCGCGATTGCCGTGTGGAGGATTTGCAAGGATCATTCGTCGGCGTATCGTGGGCGTGCAAGTGCTCGGATCGAAGACATGGCTAGCCCAAAGATGGCAGCGGGGCTGCGACATGCGTATATATAAATTGATCGCGCAAGACATGGCGGTGCGATCATACGGCACTAATGCGGATCCCATCGAACTCCGCGATTAAGCGTGCTTGGCGAGTAGTACTAGGATGGGTGACCTCCTGGGAAGTCCTCGTGTTGCACCTCTTTTTTTTTTTCGCTATTTATATGTCTCATTTTGGGAAGGGTTATCGGCTCCACCGCTTGCGCTCGACTTGGGCGTCCGTTGATATATAATAATAGTCATTCGACACCGGATCAAAAGTTATGGCGAATTAAAGTCGGCGGCGTTTGGACCTCTTCGATCGATCGGGACGCACACTCTAGCGCAACACCCTCACGCCAGATCCTGCAAGCCCGCGATTGCCGTGTGGAGGGATTTGCAGAGATCATTCGTCGGCGTATCGTGGGCCCGTGCAAGTGCTCGGTCGAGAAGACATGGCCCAAAGATGGCAGCGAGGCTGCGACATACGTATATATAAATTGATCGCGCCAAGACATGGCGGTGCGATCATACCGGCTACTAATGCCGGATCCCATCGAACTCATGATTAAGCGTGCTTGGCGAGAGTAGTACTAGGATGGGTGACCTCTGGGAAGTCCTCGTGTTGCACCTCTTTTTTTTTTTTTTCTGCTATTTATATGTCTCATTTTGGGAAGGGTTATCGGCTCCACCGCTTGCGCTCGACTTAGGGCGTCCGTTGATATATAATAATAGTCATTCGACACCGGATCAAAAGTTATGGCGAATTAAAGTCGGCCGGCGTTTGGACCTCTTTCGATCGATCCGGGCGCACACTCTAGCGCCAACACCCTCACGCCCGATCCTGCAAGCGCGATTGCCGTGTGGAGGGATTTGCAGAGATCATTCGTCGGCGTATCGTGGGCGTGCAAGTGCTCGGATCGAGAAGACATGGCCGCCCAAAGATGGCAGCGAGGCTGCGGCATCGTATATATAAATTGATCGCGCCAAGACATGGCGGTGCGATCATACCGGGTACTAATGCCGGATCCCATCGAACTCCGCGATTAAGCGTGCTTGGCGAAGTAGTACTAGGATGGGTGACCTCTGGGAAGTCCTCGTGTTGCACCTCTTTTTTTTTTTTTTCTGCTATTTATATGTCTCATTTTGGGAAGGGTTATCGGCTCCACCGCTTGCGCTCGACTTGGGCGTCCGTTGATATATAATAATAGTCATTCGACACCGGATCAAAAGTTATGGCGAATTAAAGTCGGCGGCGTTTGGACCTCTTCGATCGATCCGGGCGCACACTCTAGCGCAACACCCTCGCGCCCGATCCTGCAAGCGCGATTGCCGTGTGGAGAGGATTTGCAGAGATCATTCGTCGGCGTATCGTGGGCCGTGCAAGTGCTCGGATCGAAGACATGGCCAGCAAAAGATGGCAGCGAGGCTGCGGCATACGTATATATAAATTGATCGCGCCAAGACATGGCGGTGCGATCATACCGGCACTAATGCCGGATCCCATCGAACTCCGCGATTAAGCGTGCTTGGGCGAAGTAGTACTAGGATGGGTGACCTCTGGGAAGTCCTCGTGTTGCACCTCTTTTTTTTTTTTTTTTTTTACGCTATTTATATGTCTCATTTTGGGAAGGGTTATCGGCTCCAGCTTGCGCTCGACTTGGGCGTCCGTTGATATATAATAATAGTCATTCGACACCGGATCAAAAGTTATGGCGAATTAAAGTCGGCCGGCGTTTGGACCTCTTCGATCGATCGGGCGCACACTCTAGCGCCAACACCCTCGCGCCCGATCCTGCAAGCGCGATTGCCGTGTGGAGGGATTTGCAGAGATCATTCGTCGGCGTATCGTGGGCGTGCAAGTGCTCGGATCGAAGACATGGCCAGCCCAAAGATGGCAGCGAGGCTGCGGCATGCGTATATATAAATTGATCGCGCCAAGACATGGCGGTGCGATCATACCGACTAATGCGGATCCCATCGAACTCATGATTAAGCGTGCTTGGGCGAGTAGTACTAGGATGGGTGACCTCTGGGAAGTCCTCGTGTTGCACCTCTTTTTTTTTTTTTTTTCTGCTATTTATATGTCTCATTTTGGGAAGGGTTATCGGCTCCACGCTTGCGCTCGACTTGGGCGTCCGTTGATATATAATAATAGTCATTACGACACCGGATCAAAAGTTATGGCGAATTAAAGTCGGCGGCGTTTGGACCTCTTCGATCGATCAGACGCACACTCTAGCGCCAACACCCTCACGCCCGATCCTGCAAGCGCGATTGCCGTGTGGAGGGATTTGCAGAGATCATTCGTCGGCGTATCGTGGGCGTGCAAGTGCTCGGTCGAGAAGACATGGCCAGCCCAAAGATGGCGAGGCTGCGGCATACGTATATATAAATTGATCGCGCCAAGACATGGCGGTGCGATCATACCGGCACTAATGCCGGATCCCATCGAACTCATGATTAAGCGTGCTTGGCGAAGTAGTACTAGGATGGGTGACCTCTGGGAAGTCCTCGTGTTGCACCTCTTTTTTTTTTTTTTTTTCCGCTATTTATATGTCTCATTTTGGGAAGGGGTTATCGGCTCCACCGCTTGCGCTCGACTTGGGCGTCCCGTTGATATATAATAATAGTCATTCTGACACCCGGATCAAAAGTTATGGCGAATTAAAGTCGGCGGCGTTTGGACCTCTTCGATCGATCAGGCGCACACTCTAGCGCAACACCCTCGCGCCGATCCTGCAAGCGCGATTGCCGTGTGGAGGGATTTGCAAGAGATCATTCGTCGGCGTATCGTGGGCGTGCAAGTGCTCGGATCGAAGACATGGCCCAAAGATGGCAACGGGGCTGCAGCATACGTATATATAAATTGATCGCGCAAGACATGGCAGGTGCGATCATACCAGCACTAATGCACCGGATCCCATCGAACTCATGATTAAGCGTGCTTGGCGAAGTAGTACTAGGATGGGTGACCTCTGGGAAGTCCTCGTGTTGCACCTCTTTTTTTTTTTTTTTTTACTGCTATTTATATGTCTCATTTTGGGAAGGGTTATCGGCTCCACGCTTGCGCTCGACTTGGGCGTCCGTTGATATATAATAATAGTCATTACGACACCGGATCAAAAGTTATGGCGAATTAAAGTCGAGAAGCGTTTGGACCTCTTCGATCGATCAGGGCGCACACTCTAGCGCCAACACCCTCGCGCCCGATCCTGCAAGCGCGATTGCCGTGTGGAGGGATTTGCAGAGATCATTCGTCGGCGTATCGTGGGCGTGCAAGTGCTCGGATCGAGAAGACATGGCAGCCCAAAGATGGCAGAGGCTGCGACATGCGTATATATAAATTGATCGCGCCAAGACATGGCGGTGCGATCATACGGCCTAATGCCGGATCCCATCGAACTCGCGATTAAGCGTGCTTGGCGAGTAGTACTAGGATGGGTGACCTCTGGGAAGTCCTCGTGTTGCACCTCTTTTTTTTTTTCGCTATTTATATGTCTCATTTTGGGAAGGGTTATCGGCTCCAGCTTGCGCTCGACTTAGGCGTCCGTTGATATATAATAATAGTCATTCGACACCGGATCAAAAGTTATGGCGAATTAAAGTCGGCGGCGTTTGGACCTCTTCGATCGTCAGGGCGCACACTCTGGCGCCAACACCCTCACGCCCGATCCTGCAAGCGCGATTGCCGTGTGGAGGGATTTGCAAGGATCATTCGTCGGCGTATCGTGGGCGTGCAAGTGCTCGGATCGAAGACATGGCCAGCCAAAAGATGGCAGCGGGCTGCGACATCGTATATATAAATTGATCGCGCCAAGACATGGCGGTGCGATCATACCGGCTACTAATGCTGCCGGATCCCATCGAACTCCGCGATTAAGCGTGCTTGGCGAGAGTAGTACTAGGATGGGTGACCTCTGGGAAGTCCTCGTGTTGCACCTCTTTTTTTTTTTCGCTATTTATATGTCTCATTTTGGGAAGGGGTTATCGGCTCCACGCTTGCGCTCGACTTGGGCGTCCGTTGATATATAATAATAGTCATTCGACACCGGATCAAAAGTTATGGCGAATTAAAGTCGGCGGCGTTTGGACCTCTTCGATCGATCCGGGCGCACACTCTAGCGCAACACCCTCCACGCCCGATCCTGCAAGCGCGATTGCCGTGTGGAGGGATTTGCAGAGATCATTCGTCGGCGTATCGTGGGCGTGCAAGTGCTCGGATCGAAGACATGGCCAGCCCAAAGATGGCAGCGAGGCTGCGGCATACGTATATATAAATTGATCGCGCCAAGACATGGCGGTGCGATCATACCGGCTACTAATGCCGGGATCCCATCGAACTCCGCGATTAAGCGTGCTTGGCGAAGTAGTACTAGGATGGGTGACCTCTGGGAAGTCCTCGTGTTGCACCTCTTTTTTTTTTTCTGCTATTTATATGTCTCATTTTGGGAAGGGTTATCGGCTCCACGCTTGCGCTCGACTTGGGCGTCAGTTGATATATAATAATAGTCATTCGACACCGGATCAAAAGTTATGGCGAATTAAAGTCGGCGGCGTTTGGACCTCTTCGATCGATCGGGCGCACACTCTAGCGCAACACCCTCGCGCCGATCCTGCAAGCCGCGATTGCCGTGTGGAGGGATTTGCAGAGATCATTCGTCGGCGTATCGTGGGCGTGCAAGTGCTCGGATCGAGAAGACATGGCCGCCCAAAGATGGCAACGGGGCTGCAACATACGTATATATAAATTGATCGCGCAAGACATGGCAGGTGCGATCATACCGGCTACTAATGCCGGATCCCATCGAACTCATGATTAAGCGTGCTTGGCGAGTAGTACTAGGATGGGTGACCTCTGGGAAGTCCTCGTGTTGCACCTCTTTTTTTTTTTTTTTTTACGCTATTTATATGTCTCATTTTGGGAAGGGTTATCGGCTCCACGCTTGCGCTCGACTTGGGCGTCCCGTTGTTATATAATAATAGTCATTCTGACACCCGGATCAAATGTTATGGCGAATTAAAGTCGGCGGCGTTTGGACCTCTTCGATCGATCGGGGCGCACACTCTAGCGCAACACCCTCGCGCCGATCCTGCAAGCGCGATTGCCGTGTGGAGAGGATTTGCAGAGATCATTCGTCGGCGTATCGTGGGCGTGCAAGTGCTCGGATCGAAGACATGGCCAGCCCAAAGATAGCAGCGAGGCTGCGGCATGCGTATATATAAATTGATCGCGCAAGACATGGCGGTGCGATCATACCCGGCTACTAATGCCGGATCCCATCGAACTCATGATTAAGCGTGCTTGGGCGAGAACAGTACTAGGATGGGTGACCTCCTGGGAAGTCCTCGTGTTGCACCTCTTTTTTTTTTCTGCTATTTATATGTCTCATTTTGGGAAGGGTTATCGGCTCCGCTTGCGCTCGACTTAGGCGTCCGTTGATATATAATAATAGTCATTCGACACCGGATCAAAAGTTATGGCGAATTAAAGTCGGCGGCGTTTGGACCTCTTCGATCGATCGGACGCACACTCTAGCGCAACACCCTCACGCCCGATCCTGCAAGCGCGATTGCCGTGTGGAGGATTTGCAGAGATCATTCGTCGGCGTATCGTGGGCCGTGCAAGTGCTCGGATCGAAGACATGGCCAGCCCAAAGATAGCAGCGAGGCTGCGACATGCGTATATATAAATTGATCGCGCAAGACATGGCGGTGCGATCATACCTTACTAATGCCGGATCCCATCGAACTCGCGATTAAGCGTGCTTGGCCGAGAGTAGTACTAGGATGGGTGACCTCCTGGGAAGTCCTCGTGTTGCACCTCTTTTTTTTTTTTTTTTTTCTGCTATTTATATGTCTCATTTTGGGAAGGGGTTATCGGCTCCACCGCTTGCGCTCGACTTGGGCGTCCCGTTGATATATAATAATAGTCATTACGACACCGGATCAAAAGTTATGGCGAATTAAAGTCGGCGGCGTTTGGACCTCTTCGATCGATCGGGGCGCACACTCTAGCGCAACACCCTCCACGCCGATCCTGCAAGCGCGATTGCCGTGTGGAGGGATTTGCAGAGATCATTTCGTCGACGTATCGTGGGCCCGTGCAAGTGCTCCAGATCAGAAGACATGACCGCCCAAAGATGGCAACGGGGCTGCAGCATACGTATATATAAATTGATCGCGCAAGACATGGCAGGTGCGATCATACCAGCACTAATGCACCGGATCCCATCAGAACTCATGATTAAGCGTGCTTGGACGAGAGTAGTACTAGGATGGGTGACCTCCTGGGAAGTCCTCGTGTTGCACCTCTTTTTTTTTTTCTGCTATTTATATGTCTCATTTTGGGAAGGGGTTATCGGCTCCACCGCTTGCGCTCGACTTGGGCGTCCGTTGATATATAATAATAGTCATTCGACACCGGATCAAAAGTTATGGCGAATTAAAGTCGGCGGCGTTTGGACCTCTTCGATCGATCCGGGCGCACACTCTAGCGCCAACACCCTCACGCCCGATCCTGCAAGCCCGCGATTGCCGTGTGGAGAGGATTTGCAGAGATCATTCGTCGGCGTATCGTGGGCGTGCAAGTGCTCGGATCGAAGACATGACCGCCCAAAGATGGCACCGGGGCTGCAGCATACGTATATTTAAATTGATTGCGCAAGACATGGCAGGTGCGATGATACCAGCACTAATGCCGGATCCCATCGAACTCGCGATTAAGCGTGCTTGGGCGAGTAGTACTAGGATGGGTGACCTCTGGGAAGTCCTCGTGTTGCACCTCTTTTTTTTTTTTTTTTTTACGCTATTTATATGTCTCATTTTGGGAAGGGTTATCGGCTCCACGCTTGCGCTCGACTTGGGCGTCCGTTGATATATAATAATAGTCATTACGACACCGGATCAAAAGTTATGGCGAATTAAAGTCGGCGGCGTTTGGACCTCTTTCGATCGATCGGGGCGCACACTCTAGCGCCAACACCCTCCCACGCCCGATCCTGCAAGCCCGCGATTGCCGTGTGGAGGGATTTGCAGAGATCATTCGTCGGCGTATCGTGGGCGTGCAAGTGCTCGGATCGAGAAGACATGGCCAGCCCAAAGATAGCAGAGGCTGCGGCATCGTATATATAAATTGATCGCGCAAGACATGGCGGTGCGATCATACCACACTAATGCCGGATCCCATCGAACTCGCTTGATTAAGCGTGCTTGGGCGAAGTAGTACTAGGATGGGTGACCTCTGGGAAGTCCTCGTGTTGCACCTCTTTTTTTTTTTTCTGCTATTTATATGTCTCATTTTGGGAAGGGTTATCGGCTCCACGCTTGCGCTCGACTTGGGCGTCCGTTGATATATAATAATAGTCATTACGACACCGGATCAAAAGTTATGGCGAATTAAAGTCGGCGGCGTTTGGACCTCTTCGATCGATCGGGCGCACACTCTAGCGCAACACCCTCCCACGCCCGATCCTGCAAGCGCGATTGCCGTGTGGAGAGGATTTGCAGAGATCATTCGTCGGCGTATCGTGGGCGTGCAAGTGCTCGGTCGAAGACATGGCCGCCCAAAGATGGCAGCAGCTGCGGCATACGTATATATAAATTGATCGCGCCAAGACATGGCGGTGCGATCATACCGGCTACTAATGCCGGATCCCATCGAACTCATGATTAAGCGTGCTTGGGCGAGTAGTACTAGGATGGGTGACCTCTGGGAAGTCCTCGTGTTGCACCTCTTTTTTTTTTTTACGCTATTTATATGTCTCATTTTGGGAAGGGTTATCGGCTCCACGCTTGCGCTCGACTTAGGCGTCCGTTGATATATAATAATAGTCATTCGACACCGGATCAAAAGTTATGGCGAATTAAAGTCGGCGGCGTTTGGACCTCTTCGATCGATCGGGCGCACACTCTAGCGCAACACCCTCCACGCCCGATCCTGCAAGCGCGATTGCCGTGTGGAGGGATTTGCAGAGATCATTCGTCGGCGTATCGTGGGCGTGCAAGTGCTCGGATCGAGAAGACATGGCCAGCCCAAAAGATGGCAGCGAGGCTGCGGCATACGTATATATAAATTGATCGCGCCAAGACATGGCGGTGCGATCATACCTACTAATGCACCGGATCCCATCGAACTCCGCGATTAAGCGTGCTTGGCGAAGTAGTACTAGGATGGGTGACCTCTGGGAAGTCCTCGTGTTGCACCTCTTTTTTTTTTTTCTGCTATTTATATGTCTCATTTTGGGAAGGGTTATCGGCTCCACGCTTGCGCTCGACTTGGGCGTCCGTTGATATATAATAATAGTCATTCGACACCGGATCAAAAGTTATGGCGAATTAAAGTCGGCGGCGTTTGGACCTCTTCGATCGTCAGGGCGCACACTCTAGCGCAACACCCTCACGCCCGATCCTGCAAGCGCGATTGCGGGTGTGGAGAGGATTTGCAGAGATCATTCGTCGGCGTATCGTGGGCGTGCAAGTGCTCGGATCGAGAAGACATGGCCAGCCCAAAAGATGGCAGCGAGGCTGCGACATGCGTATATATAAATTGATCGCGCCAAGACATGGCGGTGCGATCATACCAGCTACTAATGCCGGATCCCATCGAACTCGCTGATTAAGCGTGCTTGGCGAAGTAGTACTAGGATGGGTGACCTCTGGGAAGTCCTCGTGTTGCACCTCTTTTTTTTTTACGCTATTTATATGTCTCATTTTGGGAAGGGTTATCGGCTCCACAGCTTGCGCTCGACTTGGGCGTCCGTTGATATATAATAATAGTCATTACGACACCGGATCAAAAGTTATGGCGAATTAAAGTCGGCGGCGTTTGGACCTCTTCGATCGATCAGGGCGCACACTCTAGCGCAACACCCTCGCGCCGATCCTGCAAGCGCGATTGCCGTGTGGAGGGATTTGCAAGGATCATTCGTCGGCGTATCGTGGGCGTGCAAGTGCTCGGATCGAGAAGACATGGCCAGCCCAAAGATGGCAGCGAGGCTGCGACATACGTATATATAAATTGATCGCGCCAAGACATGGCGGTGCGATCATACCCACTAATGCCGGGATCCCATCGAACTCGCTGATTAAGCGTGCTTGGGCGAGTAGTACTAGGATGGGTGACCTCTGGGAAGTCCTCGTGTTGCACCTCTTTTTTTTTTTTTTACGCTATTTATATGTCTCATTTTGGGAAGGGTTATCGGCTCCACAGCTTGCGCTCGACTTGGGCGTCCGTTGATATATAATAATAGTCATTCGACACCGGATCAAAAGTTATGGCGAATTAAAGTCGGCGGCGTTTGGACCTCTTTCGATCGATCCGGGCGCACACTCTGGCGCAACACCCTCCACGCCGATCCTGCAAGCGCGATTGCGTGTGGAGGGATTTGCAGGATCATTCGTCGGCGTATCGTGGGCTGTGCAAGTGCTCGGATCGGAGAAGACATGGCCAGCCCAAAGATGGCAGCGAGGCTGCGGCATACGTATATATAAATTGATCGCGCCAAGACATGGCGGTGCGATCATACCGGCACTAATGCGGATCCCATCGAACTCCGCGATTAAGCGTGCTTGGCGAAGTAGTACTAGGATGGGTGACCTCTGGGAAGTCCTCGTGTTGCACCTCTTTTTTTTTTTTTTTTTACGCTATTTATATGTCTCATTTTGGGAAGGGTTATCGGCTCCACGCTTGCGCTCGACTTGGCGTCCGTTGATATATAATAATAGTCATTACGACACCGGATCAAAAGTTATGGCGAATTAAAGTCGGCGGCGTTTGGACCTCTTCGATCGATCAGGGCGCACACTCTAGCGCAACACCCTCACGCCCGATCCTGCAAGCGCGATTGCCGTGTGGAGAGGATTTGCAAGGATCATTCGTCGGCGTATCGTGGGCGTGCAAGTGCTCGGATCGAAGACATGGCCAGCCCAAAGATGGCAGCGAAGTGCTGCGGCATGCGTATATATAAATTGATCGCGCCAAGACATGGCGGTGCGATCATACCGGCACTAATGCGGATCCCATCGAACTCCGCGATTAAGCGTGCTTGGCGAAGTAGTACTAGGATGGGTGACCTCTGGGAAGTCCTCGTGTTGCACCTCTTTTTTTTTTTTCGCTATTTATATGTCTCATTTTGGGAAGGGTTATCGGCTCCACGCTTGCGCTCGACTTGGGCGTCCGTTGATATATAATAATAGTCATTCTGACACCCGGATCAAAATTATGGCGAATTAAAGTCGGCGGCGTTTGGACCTCTTCGATCGATCCGGGCGCACACTCTAGCGCAACACCCTCGCGCCCGATCCTGCAAGCGCGATTGCCGTGTGGAGGGATTTGCAAGGATCATTTCGTCGGCGTATCGTGGGCCCGTGCAAGTGCTCCAGATCAGAAGACATGGCCGCCCAAAGATGGCAACGGGGCTGCAACATACGTATATATAAATTGATCGCGCAAGACATGGCAGGGGCGATCATACGGCACTAATGCGGATCCCATCGAACTCATGATTAAGCGTGCTTGGGCGAGAGTAGTACTAGGATGGGTGACCTCCTGGGAAGTCCTCGTGTTGCACCTCTTTTTTTTTTCTGCTATTTATATGTCTCATTTTGGGAAGGGGTTATCGGCTCCACCGCTTGCGCTCGACTTGGGCGTCCCGTTGATATATAATAATAGTCATTACGACACCGGATCAAAAGTTATGGCGAATTAAAGTCGGTGGCGTTTGGACCTCTTCGATCGATCCGGGCGCACACTCTAGCGCAACACCCTCCACGCCGATCCTGCAAGCCCGCGATTGCCGTGTGGAGGGATTTGCAAGGATCATTTCGTCGGCGTATCGTGGGCCCGTGCAAGTGCTCCAGATCAGAAGACATGACCGCCCAAAGATGGCAACGGGGCTGCAGCATACGTATATATAAATTGATCGCGCAAGACATGGCAGGTGCGATCATACCAGCACTAATGCGGATCCCATCGAACTCATGATTAAGCGTGCTTGGCGAAGTAGTACTAGGATGGGTGACCTCTGGGAAGTCCTCGTGTTGCACCTCTTTTTTTTTTTACGCTATTTATATGTCTCATTTTGGGAAGGGTTATCGGCTCCACCGCTTGCGCTCGACTTGGGCGTCCGTTGATATATAATAATAGTCATTCGACACCGGATCAAAAGTTATGGCGAATTAAAGTCGGCGGCGTTTGGACCTCTTCGATCGATCGGGCGCACACTCTAGCGCAACACCCTCGCGCCGATCCTGCAAGCGCGATTGCCGTGTGGAGAGGATTTGCAAGATCATTCGTCGGCGTATCGTGGGCGTGCAAGTGCTCGGTCGAAGACATGGCCAGCCCAAAGATAGCAGCGAGGCTGCGACATGCGTATATATAAATTGATCGCGCCAAGACATGGCGGTGCGATCATACCAATACTAATGCCGGATCCCATCGAACTCCGCGATTAAGCGTGCTTGGCGAAGTAGTACTAGGATGGGTGACCTCTGGGAAGTCCTCGTGTTGCACCTCTTTTTTTTTTTACGCTATTTATATGTCTCATTTTGGGAAGGGGTTATCGGCTCCACGCTTGCGCTCGACTTGGCGTCCGTTGATATATAATAATAGTCATTACGACACCGGATCAAAAGTTATGGCGAATTAAAGTCGGCCGGCGTTTGGACCTCTTCGATCGTCCGGGCGCACACTCTAGCGCAACACCCTCACGCCCGATCCTGCAAGCGCGATTGCCGTGTGGAGGGATTTGCAGAGATCATTCGTCGGCGTATCGTGGGCGTGCAAGTGCTCGGATCGAGAGACATGGCCCAGCCCAAAGATAGCGAGGCTGCGACATGCGTATATATAAATTGATCGCGCCAAGACATGGCGGTGCGATCATACCGGCACTAATGCCGGATCCCATCGAACTCATGATTAAGCGTGCTTGGCGAAGTAGTACTAGGATGGGTGACCTCTGGGAAGTCCTCGTGTTGCACCTCTTTTTTTTTTTACGCTATTTATATGTCTCATTTTGGGAAGGGGTTATCGGCTCCACGCTTGCGCTCGACTTGGGCGTCCCGTTGATATATAATAATAGTCATTCTGACACCCGGATCAAAAGTTATGGCGAATTAAAGTCGAGCCGAGCGTTTGGACCTCTTTCGATCGATCCGGGACGCACACTCTAGCGCCAACACCCTCCACGCCCGATCCTGCAAGCGCGATTGCCGTGTGGAGGGATTTGCAGAGATCATTCGTCGGCGTATCGTGGGCGTGTGCAAGTGCTCGGATCGAAGACATGGCCAGCCCAAAGATGGCAGCAGCTGCGGCATACGTATATATAAATTGATCGCGCCAAGACATGGCGGTGCGATCATACCGGCCTAATGCCGGATCCCATCGAACTCCGCGATTAAGCGTGCTTGGGCGAGTAGTACTAGGATGGGTGACCTCCTGGGAAGTCCTCGTGTTGCACCTCTTTTTTTTTTTCTGCTATTTATATGTCTCATTTTGGGAAGGGGTTATCGGCTCCACCGCTTGCGCTCGACTTGGGCGTCCGTTGATATATAATAATAGTCATTACGACACCGGATCAAAAGTTATGGCGAATTAAAGTCGGCGGCGTTTGGACCTCTTCGATCGATCAGGCGCACACTCTAGCGCCAACACCCTCACGCCGATCCTGCAAGCGCGATTGCCGTGTGGAGGGATTTGCAGAGATCATTCGTCGGCGTATCGTGGGCGTGCAAGTGCTCGGATCGAAGACATGGCCAGCCCAAAGATGGCAGAGGCTGCGACATACGTATATATAAATTGATCGCGCCAAGACATGGCGGTGCGATCATACGCCTAATGCCGGATCCCATCGAACTCCGCGATTAAGCGTGCTTGGCGAGTAGTACTAGGATGGGTGACCTCTGGGAAGTCCTCGTGTTGCACCTCTTTTTTTTTTTTTTTTTACGCTATTTATATGTCTCATTTTGGGAAGGGTTATCGGCTCCACGCTTGCGCTCGACTTGGGCGTCCGTTGATATATAATAATAGTCATTCGACACCGGATCAAAAGTTATGGCGAATTAAAGTCGGCGGCGTTTGGACCTCTTCGATCGATCAGGGCGCACTCTAGCGCAACACCCTCCACGCCGATCCTGCAAGCGCGATTGCCGTGTGGAGAGGATTTGCAGAGATCATTCGTCGGCGTATCGTGGGCAGTGCAAGTGCTCGGATCGAGAAGACATGGCCAGCCCAAAGATGGCAGCGAGGCTGCGACATGCGTATATATAAATTGATCGCGCCAAGACATGGCGGTGCGATCATACCAGCTACTAATGCCGGATCCCATCGAACTCATGATTAAGCGTGCTTGGCGAGAGTAGTACTAGGATGGGTGACCTCTGGGAAGTCCTCGTGTTGCACCTCTTTTTTTTTTTTTTTTTACGCTATTTATATGTCTCATTTTGGGAAGGGTTATCGGCTCCACAGCTTGCGCTCGACTTAGGCGTCCGTTGATATATAATAATAGTCATTACGACACCGGATCAAAAGTTATGGCGAATTAAAGTCGGCGGCGTTTGGACCTCTTCGATCGTCCGGGCGCACACTCTAGCGCAACACCCTCCACGCCCGATCCTGCAAGCGCGATTGCAGTGTGGAGAGGATTTGCAGAGATCATTCGTCGGCGTATCGTGGGCGGGTGCAAGTGCTCGGATCGAAGACATGGCCAGCCCAAAGATGGCAGCGAGGCTGCGGCATACGTATATATAAATTGATCGCGCCAAGACATGGCGGTGCGATCATACCGGCTACTAATGCCGGATCCCATCGAACTCGCGATTAAGCGTGCTTGGCGAGAGTAGTACTAGGATGGGTGACCTCTGGGAAGTCCTCGTGTTGCACCTCTTTTTTTTTTTTACGCTATTTATATGTCTCATTTTGGGAAGGGTTATCGGCTCCACCGCTTGCGCTCGACTTGGGCGTCCGTTGATATATAATAATAGTCATTCGACACCGGATCAAAAGTTATGGCGAATTAAAGTCGGCGGCGTTTGGACCTCTTTCGATCGATCAGGGCGCACACTCTAGCGCAACACCCTCGCGCCCGATCCTGCAAGCGCGATTGCCGTGTGGAGGGATTTGCAGAGATCATTCGTCGGCGTATCGTGGGCGTGCAAGTGCTCGGATCGAAGACATGGCCAGCCCAAAGATGGCAGCGAGGCTGCGACATACGTATATATAAATTGATCGCGCCAAGACATGGCGGTGCGATCATACCAGCACTAATGCCGGATCCCATCGAACTCATGATTAAGCGTGCTTGGCGAGTAGTACTAGGATGGGTGACCTCTGGGAAGTCCTCGTGTTGCACCTCTTTTTTTTTTTACGCTATTTATATGTCTCATTTTGGGAAGGGTTATCGGCTCCACGCTTGCGCTCGACTTGGGCGTCCGTTGATATATAATAATAGTCATTCGACACCGGATCAAAAGTTATGGCGAATTAAAGTCGGCGGCGTTTGGACCTCTTTCGATCGATCGGGCGCACACTCTAGCGCAACACCCTCACGCCGATCCTGCAAGCGCGATTGCCGTGTGGAGAGGATTTGCAGAGATCATTCGTCGGCGTATCGTGGGCCGTGCAAGTGCTCGGATCGAAGACATGGCCAGCCCAAAGATGGCAGCGAGGCTGCGGCATACGTATATATAAATTGATCGCGCCAAGACATGGCGGTGCGATCATACCAGCTACTAATGCCGGATCCCATCGAACTCGCGATTAAGCGTGCTTGGCGAGTAGTACTAGGATGGGTGACCTCTGGGAAGTCCTCGTGTTGCACCTCTTTTTTTTTTTCTGCTATTTATATGTCTCATTTTGGGAAGGGTTATCGGCTCCACCGCTTGCGCTCGACTTGGGCGTCCGTTGATATATAATAATAGTCATTCGACACCGGATCAAAAGTTATGGCGAATTAAAGTCGGCCGGCGTTTGGACCTCTTCGATCGATCCGGGCGCACACTCTAGCGCCAACACCCTCGCGCCCGATCCTGCAAGCGCGATTGCCGTGTGGAGGGATTTGCAGAGATCATTCGTCGGCGTATCGTGGGCGTGCAAGTGCTCGGATCGAAGACATGACCAGCCCAAAGATGGCAGCGAGGCTGCGACATACGTATATATAAATTGATCGCGCCAAGACATGGCGGTGCGATCATACCGGCTACTAATGCCGGATCCCATCGAACTCCGCGATTAAGCGTGCTTGGCGAGTAGTACTAGGATGGGTGACCTCTGGGAAGTCCTCGTGTTGCACCTCTTTTTTTTTTTCGCTATTTATATGTCTCATTTTGGGAAGGGTTATCGGCTCCACCGCTTGCGCTCGACTTGGGCGTCCGTTGATATATAATAATAGTCATTCGACACCGGATCAAAAGTTATGGCGAATTAAAGTCGGCGGCGTTTGGACCTCTTCGATCGTCAGGGCGCACACTCTAGCGCAACACCCTCCACGCCGATCCTGCAAGCGCGATTGCCGTGTGGAGGGATTTGCAGAGATCATTCGTCGGCGTATCGTGGGCGTGCAAGTGCTCGGTCGAAGACATGGCCAGCCCAAAGATGGCAGCGGCTGCGGCATACGTATATATAAATTGATCGCGCCAAGACATGGCGGTGCGATCATACCGGCTACTAATGCCGGATCCCATCGAACTCCGCGATTAAGCGTGCTTGGCGAAGTAGTACTAGGATGGGTGACCTCTGGGAAGTCCTCGTGTTGCACCTCTTTTTTTTTTTCGCTATTTATATGTCTCATTTTGGGAAGGGGTTATCGGCTCCACGCTTGCGCTCGACTTGGCGTCCGTTGATATATAATAATAGTCATTCGACACCGGATCAAAAGTTATGGCGAATTAAAGTCGGCGGCGTTTGGACCTCTTCGATCGTCCGGGCGCACACTCTAGCGCCAACACCCTCGCGCCCGATCCTGCAAGCGCGATTGCCGTGTGGAGAGGATTTGCAGAGATCATTCGTCGGCGTATCGTGGGCGTGCAAGTGCTCGGTCGAGAAGACATGGCCAGCCCAAAGATGGCAGCGGGCTGCGGCATACGTATATATAAATTGATCGCGCCAAGACATGGCGGTGCGATCATACCGGCACTAATGCCGGATCCCATCGAACTCATGATTAAGCGTGCTTGGCGAGAGTAGTACTAGGATGGGTGACCTCTGGGAAGTCCTCGTGTTGCACCTCTTTTTTTTTTTTCTGCTATTTATATGTCTCATTTTGGGAAGGGTTATCGGCTCCAGCTTGCGCTCGACTTGGGCGTCCGTTGATATATAATAATAGTCATTACGACACCGGATCAAAAGTTATGGCGAATTAAAGTCGGCGGCGTTTGGACCTCTTCGATCGATCAGGGCGCACACTCTAGCGCAACACCCTCGCGCCCGATCCTGCAAGCGCGATTGCCGTGTGGAGGGATTTGCAGAGATCATTCGTCGGCGTATCGTGGGCGTGCAAGTGCTCGGTCGAAGACATGGCGCCCAAAGATGGCAGCGGGGCTGCGGCATGCGTATATATAAATTGATCGCGCCAAGACATGGCGGTGCGATCATACCACACTAATGCCGGATCCCATCGAACTCAGCGATTAAGCGTGCTTGGCGAGTAGTACTAGGATGGGTGACCTCTGGGAAGTCCTCGTGTTGCACCTCTTTTTTTTTTTACGCTATTTATATGTCTCATTTTGGGAAGGGTTATCGGCTCCACCGCTTGCGCTCGACTTGGGCGTCCGTTGATATATAATAATAGTCATTCGACACCGGATCAAAAGTTATGGCGAATTAAAGTCGGCGGCGTTTGGACCTCTTCGATCGATCCGGGCGCACACTCTAGCGCAACACCCTCGCGCCCGATCCTGCAAGCGCGATTGCCGTGTGGAGGGATTTGCAGAGATCATTCGTCGGCGTATCGTGGGCGTGCAAGTGCTCGGATCGAAGACATGGCCAGCCCAAAGATGGCAGCGAGGCTGCGGCATACGTATATATAAATTGATCGCGCAAGACATGGCGGTGCGATCATACCGGCTACTAATGCCGGATCCCATCGAACTCATGATTAAGCGTGCTTGGCGAAGTAGTACTAGGATGGGTGACCTCTGGGAAGTCCTCGTGTTGCACCTCTTTTTTTTTTTTTTTTTACGCTATTTATATGTCTCATTTTGGGAAGGGTTATCGGCTCCACGCTTGCGCTCGACTTGGGCGTCCGTTGATATATAATAATAGTCATTACGACACCGGATCAAAAGTTATGGCGAATTAAAGTCGGCCGGCGTTTGGACCTCTTCGATCGATCAGGGCGCACACTCTAGCGCAACACCCTCACGCCCGATCCTGCAAGCGCGATTGCCGTGTGGAGAGGATTTGCAGAGATCATTCGTCGGCGTATCGTGGGCGTGCAAGTGCTCGGATCGAAGACATGGCCCAAAGATGGCAGCGAGGCTGCGACATGCGTATATATAAATTGATCGCGCCAAGACATGGCGGGTGCGATCATACCCTACTAATGCCGGATCCCATCGAACTCCGCGATTAAGCGTGCTTGGCGAGTAGTACTAGGATGGGTGACCTCTGGGAAGTCCTCGTGTTGCACCTCTTTTTTTTTTACGCTATTTATATGTCTCATTTTGGGAAGGGTTATCGGCGCCACCGCTTGCGCTCGACTTGGGCGTCCCGTTGATATATAATAATACTCATTCTGACACCCGGATCAAAAGTTATGGCGAATTAAAGTCGACCCGTGCGTTTGGACCTCTTCGATCGATCGGGACGCACACTCTAGCGCAACACCCTCGCGCCGATCCTGCAAGCGCGATTGCCGGTGTGGAGAGGATTTGCAGAGATCATTCGTCGGCGTATCGTGGGCGTGCAAGTGCTCGGATCGAAGACCTGACCGCCCAAAGATGGCAACGGGGCTGCAGCATACGTATATATAAATTGATCGCGCCAAGACATGGCGGTGCGATCATACCATACTAATGCCGGATCCCATCGAACTCATGATTAAGCGTGCTTGGCGAGTAGTACTAGGATGGGTGAGCTCCTGGGAAGTCCTCGTGTTGCACCTCTTTTTTTTTTTCTGCTATTTATTTGTCTCATTTTGGGAAGGGTTATCGGCTCCACGCTTGCGCTCGACTTGGGCGTCCGTTGATATATAATAATAGTCATTCGACACCGGATCAAAAGTTATGGCGAATTAAAGTCGGCCGGCGTTTGGACCTCTTCGATCGTCCGGGCGCACACTCTAGCGCCAACACCCTCACGCCCGATCCTGCAAGACGCGATTGCCGTGTGGAGGGATTTGCAGAGATCATTCGTCGGCGTATCGTGGGCGTGCAAGTGCTCGGATCGGAAGACATGGCCAGCCCAAAGATGGCAGCGAGGCTGCGGCATACGTATATATAAATTGATCGCGCCAAGACATGGCGGTGCGATCATACCCTACTAATGCCGGATCCCATCGAACTCATGATTAAGCGTGCTTGGGCGAGTAGTACTAGGATGGGTGACCTCTGGGAAGTCCTCGTGTTGCACCTCTTTTTTTTTTTCTGCTATTTATATGTCTCATTTTGGGAAGGGTTATCGGCTCCACGCTTGCGCTCGACTTGGGCGTCCGTTGATATATAATAATAGTCATTACGACACCGGATCAAAAGTTATGGCGAATTAAAGTCGGCCGGCGTTTGGACCTCTTCGATCGATCCGGGCGCACACTCTAGCGCAACACCCTCGCGCCGATCCTGCAAGCGCGATTGCCGTGTGGAGAGGATTTGCAGAGATCATTCGTCGGCGTATCGTGGGCGGGTGCAAGTGCTCGGATCGAAGACATGGCCAGCCCAAAGATGGCAGCGAGGCTGCGGCATGCGTATATATAAATTGATCGCGCAAGACATGGCGGTGCGATCATACCAGCCTAATGCCGGATCCCATCGAACTCATGATTAAGCGTGCTTGGCGAAGTAGTACTAGGATGGGTGACCTCTGGGAAGTCCTCGTGTTGCACCTCTTTTTTTTTTTTCGCTATTTATATGTCTCATTTTGGGAAGGGTTATCGGCTCCACGCTTGCGCTCGACTTGGGCGTCCGTTGATATATAATAATAGTCATTCGACACCGGATCAAAAGTTATGGCGAATTAAAGTCGGCGGCGTTTGGACCTCTTCGATCGTCGGGCGCACACTCTAGCGTAACACCCTCCACGCCCGATCCTGCAAGCCCGCGATTGCCGTGTGGAGGGATTTGCAGAGATCATTCGTCGGCGTATCGTGGGCGTGCAAGTGCTCGGTCGAAGACATGGCCGCCCAAAGATAGCAGCAGAGGCTGCGGCATCGTATATATAAATTGATCGCGCCAAGACATGGCGGTGCGATCATACCTTACTAATGCCGGATCCCATCGAACTCCGCGATTAAGCGTGCTTGGGCGAGAGTAGTACTAGGATGGTGACCTCCTGGGAAGTCTTCGTGTTGCACCTCTTTTTTTTTTTTCTGCTATTTATATGTCTCATTTTGGGAAGAGGTTATCGGCTCCACAGCTTGCGCTCGACTTGAGCGTCCCGTTGATATATAATAATAGTCATTCTGACACCCGGATCAAAAGTTATGGCGAATTAAAGTCGGCGGCGTTTGGACCTCTTCGATCGATCGGGACGCACACTCTAGCGCCAACACCCTCCACGCCCGATCCTGCAAGACGCGATTGCCGTGTGGAGGATTTGCAGAGATCATTCGTCGGCGTATCGTGGGCGTGCAAGTGCTCGGATCGAAGACATGACCGCCCAAAGATGGCAACGGGGCTGCAGCATACGTATTTATAAATTGATCGCGCAAGACATGGCAGGTGCGATCACACCAGCACTAATGCACCGGATCCCATCAGAACTCATGATTAAGCGTGCTTGGCGAGAGTAGTACTAGGATGGGTGACCTCTGGGAAGTCCTCGTGTTGCACCTCTTTTTTTTTTTACGCTATTTATATGTCTCATTTTGGGAAGGGGTTATCGGCTCCACCGCTTGCGCTCGACTTGGGCGTCCGTTGATATATAATAATAGTCATTCGACACCGGATCAAAAGTTATGGCGAATTAAAGTCGGCGGCGTTTGGACCTCTTCGATCGATCCGGGCGCACACTCTAGCGTAACACCCTCACGCCCGATCCTGCAAGCGCGATTGCCGTGTGGAGGGATTTGCAGAGATCATTCGTCGGCGTATCGTGGGCCGTGCAAGTGCTCGGTCGAAGACATGGCCAGCCCAAAGATGGCAGCGAGCTGCGGCATACGTATATATAAATTGATCGCGCAAGACATGGCGGTGCGATCATACCCGCTACTAATGCCGGATCCCATCGAACTCATGATTAAGCGTGCTTGGCGAGAGTAGTACTAGGATGGGTGACCTCTGGGAAGTCCTCGTGTTGCACCTCTTTTTTTTTTTTCGCTATTTATATGTCTCATTTTGGGAAGGGGTTATCGGCTCCAGCTTGCGCTCGACTTGGCGTCCGTTGATATATAATAATAGTCATTCGACACCGGATCAAAAGTTATGGCGAATTAAAGTCGGATAGGCGTTTGGACCTCTTCGATCGATCGGGGCGCACACTCTAGCGCAACACCCTCCACGCCCGATCCTGCAAGCGCGATTGCCGTGTGGAGAGGATTTGCAGAGATCATTCGTCGGCGTATCGTGGGCGTGCAAGTGCTCGGATCGAAGACATGGCCGCCCAAAGATGGCAGCGAGGCTGCGACATACGTATATATAAATTGATCGCGCCAAGACATGGCGGTGCGATCATACCGGCCTAATGCCGGATCCCATCGAACTCCGCGATTAAGCGTGCTTGGCGAAGTAGTACTAGGATGGGTGACCTCTGGGAAGTCCTCGTGTTGCACCTCTTTTTTTTTTTCGCTATTTATATGTCTCATTTTGGGAAGGGGTTATCGGCTCCACGCTTGCGCTCGACTTGGCGTCCGTTGATATATAATAATAGTCATTCGACACCGGATCAAAAGTTATGGCGAATTAAAGTCGGCCGGCGTTTGGACCTCTTCGATCGATCAGGGCGCACACTCTGGCGCAACACCCTCCACGCCCGATCCTGCAAGCGCGATTGCCGTGTGGAGGGATTTGCAGAGATCATTCGTCGGCGTATCGTGGGCGTGCAAGTGCTCGGATCGAAGACATGGCCAGCCCAAAGATGGCAGCGAGGCTGCGGCATACGTATATATAAATTGATCGCGCCAAGACATGGCGGTGCGATCATACCTACTAATGCCGGATCCCATCGAACTCGCGATTAAGCGTGCTTGGCGAAGTAGTACTAGGATGGGTGACCTCTGGGAAGTCCTCGTGTTGCACCTCTTTTTTTTTTCGCTATTTATATGTCTCATTTTGGGAAGGGTTATCGGCTCCAGCTTGCGCTCGACTTGGGCGTCCGTTGATATATAATAATAGTCATTCGACACCGGATCAAAAGTTATGGCGAATTAAAGTCGGCGGCGTTTGGACCTCTTCGATCGATCGGGGCGCACACTCTAGCGCAACACCCTCGCGCCGATCCTGCAAGCGCGATTGCCGTGTGGAGGGATTTGCAGAGATCATTCGTCGGCGTATCGTGGGCCGTGCAAGTGCTCGGATCGAGAAGACATGGCCAGCCCAAAGATGGCAGCGAGGCTGCGGCATACGTATATATAAATTGATCGCGCCAAGACATGGCGGTGCGATCATACCAGCACTAATGCCGGATCCCATCGAACTCCGCGATTAAGCGTGCTTGGCGAAGTAGTACTAGGATGGGTGACCTCTGGGAAGTCCTCGTGTTGCACCTCTTTTTTTTTTTCGCTATTTATATGTCTCATTTTGGGAAGGGTTATCGGCTCCACGCTTGCGCTCGACTTGGGCGTCCGTTGATATATAATAATAGTCATTCGACACCGGATCAAAAGTTATGGCGAATTAAAGTCGGCGGCGTTTGGACCTCTTCGATCGATCCGGGCGCACACTCTAGCGCAACACCCTCGCGCCCGATCCTGCAAGACGCGATTGCCGTGTGGAGAGGATTTGCAGAGATCATTCGTCGGCGTATCGTGGGCGTGCAAGTGCTCGGATCGAAGACATGGCCAGCCCAAAGATGGCAGCGAGGCTGCGGCATACGTATATATAAATTGATCGCGCCAAGACATGGCGGTGCGATCATACCGGCACTAATGCCGGATCCCATCGAACTCATGATTAAGCGTGCTTGGCGAAGTAGTACTAGGATGGGTGACCTCTGGGAAGTCCTCGTGTTGCACCTCTTTTTTTTTTTTTTTACGCTATTTATATGTCTCATTTTGGGAAGGGGTTATCGGCTCCACCGCTTGCGCTCGACTTGGGCGTCCGTTGATATATAATAATAGTCATTACGACACCGGATCAAAAGTTATGGCGAATTAAAGTCGGCGGCGTTTGGACCTCTTCGATCGATCAGGGGACACTCTAGCGCAACACCCTCGCGCCCGATCCTGCAAGCGCGATTGCCGTGTGGAGGGATTTGCAGAGATCATTCGTCGGCGTATCGTGGGCGTGCAAGTGCTCGGATCGAAGACATGGCCAGCCCAAAGATGGCAGCGAGGCTGCGGCATCGTATATATAAATTGATCGCGCCAAGACATGGCGGTGCGATCATACCGGCTACTAATGCCGGATCCCATCGAACTCATGATTAAGCGTGCTTGGCGAAGTAGTACTAGGATGGGTGACCTCTGGGAAGTCCTCGTGTTGCACCTCTTTTTTTTTTACGCTATTTATATGTCTCATTTTGGGAAGGGTTATCGGCTCCACGCTTGCGCTCGACTTGGCGTCCGTTGATATATAATAATAGTCATTCGACACCGGATCAAAAGTTATGGCGAATTAAAGTCGGCGGCGTTTGGACCTCTTCGATCGATCAGGGCGCACACTCTGGCGCAACACCCTCCACGCCCGATCCTGCAAGCCCGCGATTGCCGTGTGGAGGGATTTGCAGAGATCATTCGTCGGCGTATCGTGGGCGGTGCAAGTGCTCGGTCGAAGACATGGCCCAAAGATGGCAGCGAGGCTGCGACATACGTATATATAAATTGATCGCGCCAAGACATGGCGGTGCGATCATACCGGTACTAATGCCGGATCCCATCGAACTCCGCGATTAAGCGTGCTTGGCGAAGTAGTACTAGGATGGGTGACCTCTGGGAAGTCCTCGTGTTGCACCTCTTTTTTTTTTTCGCTATTTATATGTCTCATTTTGGGAAGGGTTATCGGCTCCAGCTTGCGCTCGACTTGGGCGTCCGTTGATATATAATAATAGTCATTCGACACCGGATCAAAAGTTATGGCGAATTAAAGTCGGCGGCGTTTGGACCTCTTCGATCGATCAGGGCGCACACTCTAGCGCAACACCCTCACGCCGATCCTGCAAGCCCGCGATTGCCGTGTGGAGAGGATTTGCAGAGATCATTCGTCGGCGTATCGTGGGCGTGCAAGTGCTCGGATCGAAGACATGGCCGCCCAAAGATGGCAACGGGGCTGCAGCATACGTATATATAAATTGATCGCGCAACACATGGCAGGTGCGATCATACCAGCACTAATGCCGGATCCCATCGAACTCCGCTGATTAAGCGTGCTTGGCGAAGTAGTACTAGGATGGGTGACCTCTGGGAAGTCCTCGTGTTGCACCTCTTTTTTTTTTTTTTTTCTGCTATTTATATGTCTCATTTTGGGAAGGGGTTATCGGCTCCACCGCTTGCGCTCGACTTAGGCGTCCGTTGATATATAATAATAGTCATTCGACACCGGATCAAAAGTTATGGCGAATTAAAGTCGGCGGCGTTTGGACCTCTTCGATCGATCCGGGCGCACACTCTAGCGCCAACACCCTCGCGCCCGATCCTGCAAGCGCGATTGCCGTGTGGAGGGATTTGCAGAGATCATTCGTCGGCGTATCGTGGGCGTGCAAGTGCTCGGATCGAGAAGACATGGCCAGCTAAAGATGGCAGCGAGGCTGCGACATACGTATATATAAATTGATCGCGCCAAGACATGGCGGTGCGATCATACGGCTACTAATGCCGGATCCCATCGAACTCGCAATTAAGCGTGCTTGGGCGAGAGTAGTACTAGGATGGGTGACCTCCTGGGAAGTCCTCGTGTTGCACCTCTTTTTTTTTTTCTGCTATTTATATGTCTCATTTTGGGAAGAGGTTATCGGCTCCACAGCTTGCGCTCGACTTGAGCGTCCGTTGATATATAATAATAGTCATTCGACACCGGATCAAAAGTTATGGCGAATTAAAGTCGAGCCGAGCGTTTGGACCTCTTTCGATCGATCCGGGACGCACACTCTAGCGCAACACCCTCCACGCCGATCCTGCAAGTCCGCCATTGCCCTGTGGAGAGGATTTGCAGAGATCATTCGTCGGCGTATCGTGGGCGTGCAAGTGCTCGGATCGAAGACATGGCCAGCCCAAAGATGGCAGCAGCTGCGGCATGCGTATATATAAATTGATCGCGCCAAGACATGGCGGTGCGATCATACCGGCTACTAATGCCGGATCCCATCGAACTCCGCGATTAAGCGTGCTTGGCGAAGTAGTACTAGGATGGGTGACCTCTGGGAAGTCCTCGTGTTGCACCTCTTTTTTTTTTTACGCTATTTATATGTCTCATTTTGGGAAGGGTTATCGGCTCCACCGCTTGCGCTCGACTTGGGCGTCCCGTTGATATATAATAATAGTCATTCTGACACCCGGATCAAAAGTTATGGCGAATTAAAGTCGGGCCGGGCGTTTGGACCTCTTTCGATCGATCCGGGACGCACACTCTAGCGCAACACCCTCCACGCCGATCCTGCAAGCCCGCGATTGCCGTGTGGAGGGATTTGCAAGGATCATTTCGTCGGCGTATCGTGGGCCCGTGCAAGTGCTCCAGATCAGAAGACATGGCCGCCCAAAGATGGCAACGGGGCTGCAGCATACGTATATATAAATTGATCGCGCAAGACATGGCAGGTGCGATCATACCAGCACTAATGCACCGGATCCCATCAGAACTCATGATTAAGCGTGCTTGGGCGAGAGTAGTACTAGGATGGGTGACCTCCTGGGAAGTCCTCGTGTTGCACCTCTTTTTTTTTTTCTGCTATTTATATGTCTCATTTTGGGAAGGGGTTATCGGCTCCACCGCTTGCGCTCGACTTGGGCGTCCCGTTGATATATAATAATAGTCATTCTGACACCCGGATCAAAAGTTATGGCGAATTAAAGTCGAGCTGAGCGTTTGGACCTCTTTCGATCGATCCGGGACGCACACTCTAGCGCAACACCCTCACGCCCGATCCTGCAAGCCGCGATTGCCGTGGAGAGGATTTGCAGAGATCATTTCGTCGGCGTATCGTGGGCCCGTGCAAGTGCTCCAGATCAGAAGACATGACCGCCCAAAGATGGCAACGGGGCTGCAGCATACGTATATATAAATTGATCGCGCAAGACATGGCAGGTGCGATCATACCAGCACTAATGCACCGGATCCCATCAGAACTCCGCAGTTAAGCGTGCTTGGGCGAGAGTAGTACTAGGATGGGTGACCTCCTGGGAAGTCCTCGTGTTGCACCTCTTTTTTTTTTTTCTGCTATTTATATGTCTCATTTTGGGAAGGGGTTATCGGCTCCACCGCTTGCGCTCGACTTGGGCGTCCGTTGATATATAATAATAGTCATTCGACACCGGATCAAAAAGTTATGGCGAATTAAAGTCGGCGGCGTTTGGACCTCTTCGATCGTCAGGGCGCACACTCTAGCGCAACACCCTCACGCCCGATCCTGCAAGCCCGCGATTGCCGTGTGGAGGGATTTGCAGAGATCATTCGTCGGCGTATCGTGGGCGTGCAAGTGCTCGGATCGAAGACATGACCGCCCAAAGATGGCAGCGGCTGCGGCATACGTATATATAAATTGATCGCGCCAAGACATGGCGGTGCGATCATACCGGCTACTAATGCTGCCGGATCCCATCGAACTCCATGATTAAGCGTGCTTGGGCGAAGTAGTACTAGGATGGGTGACCTCTGGGAAGTCCTCGTGTTGCACCTCTTTTTTTTTTTTTTTACGCTATTTATATGTCTCATTTTGGGAAGGGTTATCGGCTCCACCGCTTGCGCTCGACTTGGGCGTCCAGTTGATATATAATAATAGTCATTACGACACCGGATCAAAAGTTATGGCGAATTAAAGTCGGCCGGCGTTTGGACCTCTTCGATCGATCGGGGCGCACACTCTAGCGCCCAACACCACTCGCGCCCGATCCTGCAAGCGCGATTGCCGTGTGGAGAGGATTTGCAGAGATCATTCGTCGGCGTATCGTGGGCGTGCAAGTGCTCGGATCGAGAAGACATGGCCGCCCAAAGATGGCAGCGGGCTGCGGCATGCGTATATATAAATTGATCGCGCCAAGACATGGCGGTGCGATCATACCGGCTACTAATGCGGATCCCATCGAACTCATGATTAAGCGTGCTTGGCGAGAGTAGTACTAGGATGGGTGACCTCTGGGAAGTCCTCGTGTTGCACCTCTTTTTTTTTTTTTACGCTATTTATATGTCTCATTTTGGGAAGGGGTTATCGGCTCCACGCTTGCGCTCGACTTGGGCGTCCAGTTGATATATAATAATAGTCATTACGACACCGGATCAAAAGTTATGGCGAATTAAAGTCGGCGGCGTTTGGACCTCTTTCGATCGATCGGGGCGCACACTCTAGCGCCAACACCACTCGCGCCGATCCTGCAAGCGCGATTGCCGTGTGGAGGGATTTGCAAGGATCATTCGTCGGCGTATCGTGGGCCGATGCAAGTGCTCGGATCGGAAGACATGGCCAGCCCAAAGATGGCAGCAGCTGCGGCATACGTATATATAAATTGATCGCGCCAAGACATGGCGGTGCGATCATACGGCCTAATGCACCGGATCCCATCGAACTCATGATTAAGCGTGCTTGGCGAGAGTAGTACTAGGATGGGTGACCTCTGGGAAGTCCTGCGTGTTGCACCTCTTTTTTTTTTTTTACGCTATTTATATGTCTCATTTTGGGAAGGGTTATCGGCTCCACCGCTTGCGCTCGACTTGGGCGTCCGGTTGATATATAATAATAGACATTCTGACACCCGGATCAAAAGTTATGGCGAATTAAAGTCGGCGGCGTTTGGACCTCTTCGGTCGATCCGG
>JAVHNO010000120.1:0-29152 GCA_031439595.1 Pterocarpus santalinus
TTAAGTTCTTTTTGGCATTGAATACAATCAAGTCTTAATCCAAAAGGAATAAGTCTTAATCCAAAAGGAATTGGTTTCTCATTCTTCTTTAAGTTCCTTTGGCCTTGAATACAACCAAGTCTTAATCCAAAAGGAATTGGTTTCTCATTCTTCTTGAAGTTCTTTTCGGCATTGAATACAATCAAGTCTTAATCCAAAAGGAATTGGTTTCTCATTCTTCTTTAACTTCTTTTCGGCATTGAATACAATCAAATCTTAATCCAAAAGGAATTGGTTTCTCATTCTTCTTTAAGTTCTTTTGGCCATTGAACACAATCAAGTCTTAATCCAAAAGGAATTGGTTTCTCATTCTTCTTTAATTTCTTTTGGGAACTAAATACTATCAAGTCGTAATCCAAAGGGAATTCGTTTCTCATTCTTCTTGAAGTTCTTTTGGGCATTGAATACAATCAAGTCTTAATCCAAAAGGAATTGTTTTCTCATTCTTCTTTAAGTTCTTTTTGGCATCGAATACAATCAAGTCTTAATCCAAAAGGAATTGGTTTCTCATTCTTCTTTAACTTCTTTTGTGCATTGAATACAATCAAGTCTTAATCCAAAAGGAATTGGTTTCTCATTCTTTTTTAAGTTCTTTTGGCATTGAATACAATCAAGTCTTAATCCCAAAGGAATTGGTTTCTCATTCTTCTTTAAGTTCTTTTTGGCATTGAATACAATCAAACCTTAATCCAAAAGGAATTGGTTTCTCATTCTTCTTTAACTTCTTTTGTGCATTGAATACAATCAAGTCTTAATCCAAAAGGAATTGGTTTCTCATTCTTTTTTAAGTTCTTTTAGGCCTTGAATACAATCAAGTCTTAATCCAAAAGGAATTGGTTTCTCATTCTTTTTTAAATTCTTTTTGGCCTTGAATACAATCAAATCGTAATCCAACATGAATTGGTTTCTCATTCTTGTTTATGTTCTTTTTGGCATCGAATACAATCAAGTCTTAATCCAAAAGGAATTGGTTTCCCATTCTTCTTTGACTTCTTTTGGGCGTTGACTACAATCAAGTCTTAATCCAAAAGCAATTGGTTTCTCATTCTTCTTTACGTTCTTTTTCGCATTGAATACACTCAAGTTTTAATCCAAAAGGAGTTGGTTTCCCATTCTTCTTTAAGTTCTTTTGGCATTGAATACAATCAAGTCTTAATCCAAAAGGAATTGGTTTCTCATTCTTCTTTAAGTTCTTTTGGCATTGAATACAATCAAGTCTTAATCCAAAAGGAATTGGTTTCTCATTCTTCTTTAAGTTCTTTTGGCATAGAATACAATCAAATGTTAATCCAAAAGGAATTGGTTTCTCATACTTCTTTAACTTCTTTGGCATTGAATACAATCAAGTCTTAATCCAAAAGGAATTGGTTTCTCATTCTTCTTTAAGTTCTTTTGGCATTGAATACAATCAAGTCTTAATCCAAAAGGAATTGGTTTCTCATTCTTCTTTAAGTTCTTTTGGCATTGAATACAATCAAGTCTTAATCCAAAAGGAATTGGTTTCTCATTCTTCTTTAAGTTCTTTTGGCATTGAATACAATCAAGTCTTAATCCAAAAGGAATTGTTTTCTCATTCTTCTTTAAGTTCTTTTTGGCATTGAATACAATCAATGGCCAAAAGGAATTGGTTTCTCATTCTTCATTAAGTTCTTTTTTGGCATTGAATACAATCAAGTCTTAAGCCAAAAGGAATTGGTTTCTCATTCTTCTTTAAGTTCTTTTTGGCATTGAATACAATCAAGTCTTAATCCAAAAGGAATTGGTTTCTCATTCTTCTTTATGTTCTTTTGGCATTGAATACAATCAAGTCTTAATCCAAAAGGAATTGGTTTCTCATTCTTCTTTAAGTTCTTTTGGCATTGAATACAATCAAGTCTTAATCCAAAAGGAATTGGTTTCTCATTCTTCTTTAAGTCTCTTTTGGCTTTGAATACAATCAAGTCTTAATCCAAAAGGAATTGGTTTCTCATTCTTCTTTATACTCTTTTTGGCATTGAATACAATCAAGTCTTAATCCAAAAGGAATTGGTTTCTCATTCTTTTTTAAGTTCTTTTTGGCATTGAATACAATCAAGTCTTAATCCAAAAGGAATTGGTTTCTCATTCTTCTTTAAGTTCTTTTTGGCATTGAATACAATCAAGTCTTAATCCAAAAGGAATTGGTTTCTCATTCTTCTTTATGATCTTTTGTGCATTGAATACAATCAAGTCTTAATCCAAAAGGAATTGGTGTCTCATTCTTCTTTAAGTTCTTTTTGGCAATGAATACAATCAAGTCTTAATCCAAAAGGATTTGGTTTCTCGTTCTTGTTTAAGTTCTTTTGGGCATTGAATACAATCAAGTCTTAATCCAAAAGGAATTGTTTTCTCATTCTTCTTTAAGTTCTTTTTGGCATTGAATACAATCAAGTCTTAATCCAAAAGGAATTGTTTTCTCATTCTTCTTTAACTTCTTTTTGGCATTGAATACAATCAAGTCTTAATCCAAAAGGAATTGGTGTCACATTTTTCATTAGGTTCTTTTGGGCATTGAATACAATAAGGTCTTAATCCAAAAGAAATTGGTTTCTCATTCTTCTTTAAGTTCCTTTGGCCTTGAATACAACCAAGTCTTAATCCAAAAGGAATTGGTTTCTCATTCTTCTTGAAGTTCTTTTCGGCATTGAATACAATCAAGTCTTAATCCAAAAGGAATTCGTTTGTCATTCTTCATTAAGTTCTTTTTTGGCATTGAATACAATGAAGTCTTAAGCCAAGAGGAATTGGTTTCTCATTCTTCTTTAAGCTCTTTTGCGCATTGAATACAATCAAGTCTTAATCCAAAAGGAATTGGTTTCTCATTCTTCTTTAAGTTCTTTTTGGCATTGAATACAATCAAGTCTTAATCCAAAAGGAATTGGTTTCTCATTCTTCTTTAAGTTCTTTTGGGCATTGAATACAATCAAGTCTTAATCCAAAAGGAATTGGTTTCTCATTCTTCTTTAAGTTCTTTTGGGCATTGAATACAATCAAGTATTAATCCAAAAGGAATTGGTTTCTCATTCTTCTTTAACTTCTTTTGTGCATTGAATACAATCAAGTCTTAATCCAAAAGGAATTGGTTTCTCATTCTTCTTTAAGTTCTTTTTGGCATTGAATACAAACAAGTCTTAATCCAAAAGGAATTGGTTTCTCATTCTTCTTTAAGTTCTTTTTGGCATTGAATACAATCAAGTCTTAATCCAAAAGAAATTGGTTTCTCATTCTTCTTTAAGTTCTTTTTGGCATTGAATACAATCAAGCCTTAATCCAAAAGGAATTGGTTTCTCATTCTTCTTTAACTTCTTTTTGGCATTGAATACAATCAAGCCTTAATCCAAAAGGAATTGGTTTCTCATTCTTCTTTAAGTTCTTTTTGGCATTGAATACAATCAAGCCTTAATCCAAAAGGAATTGGTTTCTCATTCTTCTTTAAGTTCTTTTTGGCATTGAATACAATCAAGTTTTAATCCAAAAGGAATTGGTTTCTCATTCTTCTTTAAGTTCTTTTTGGCATTGAATACGATCAAGTCTTAATCCAAAAGGAATTGGTTTCTCATTCTTCTTTAAGTTCTTTTTGGCATTGAATACAATCAAGTCTTAATCCAAAAGGAATTGGTTTCTCATTCTTCTTTAACTTCTTTTGTGCATTGAATACAATCAAGTCTTAATCCAAAAGGAATTGGTTTCTCATTCTTCTTTAAGTTCTTTTTGGCATTGAATACAATCAAATCTTAAGCCAAAAGGAATTGGTTTCCCATTCTTCTTTAAGTTCTTTTTGGCATTGAATACAATCAAGCCTTAATCCAAAAGGAATTGGTTTCTCATTCTTCTTTAAGTTCTTTTTGGCATTGGATACAATCAAGTCTTAATCCAAAAGGAATTGGTTTCTCATTCTTCTTTAAGTTCTTTTTGGCATTGAATACAATCAAGCGTTAATGCAAAAGGAATTGGTTTCTTATTCTTCTTTAAGTTCTTTTGTCATTGAATACAATCAAGTCTTAATCCAAAAGGAATTGGTTTCTCATTCTTCTTTAAGTTCTTTTTGGCATTGAATACAATCAAGCCTTAATCCAAAAGGAATTGGTTTCTCATTCTTCTTTAAGCTCTTTTGGGCATTGAATACAATCAAGTCTTAATCCAAAAGGAATTGGTTTCTCATTATTCTTTAAGTTTTTTTGGCATTGAATACAATCAAGTCTTAATCCAAAAGGAATTGGTTTCTCATTCTTCTTTAAGTTCTTTTGTGCATTGAATACAATCAAGTCTTAATCCAAAAGGAATTGGTTTCTCATTCTTCTTTAAGTTCTTTTTGGCATTGAATACAATCAAGCCTTAATCCAAAAGGAATTGGTTTCTCATTCTTCTTTAAGTTCTTTTTGGCATTGAATACAATCAAGTCTTAATCCAAGGGGAATTGGTTTCTCATTCTTCTTTAACTTCTTTTTGGCATTGAATACAATCAAGTCTTAATCCAAAAGGAATGGTGGTTCTCATTCTTCTTTAAGATCTTTTCTGCATTGAATACAATCAAGTCTTAATCCAAAAGGAATTGGTTTCCCATTCTTCTTTAAGTTCTTTTTGGCATTGAATACAATCAAGTCCTAATCCAAAAGGAATTGGTTTCTCATTCTTCTTTAAGCTCTTTTGGGCATTGAATACAATCAAGTCTTAATCCAAAAGGAATTGTATTCTCATTCTTCTTTAAGTTCTTTGGGCATTGAATACAATCAAGTCTTAATCCAAAAGGAATTGGTTTCTCATTCTTCTTTAACTTCTTTTGTGCATTGAATACAATCAAGTCTTAATCCAAAAGGAATTGGTTTCTCATTCTTCTTTAAGTTCTTTTTGGTATTGAATACAATCAAGTTTTAATCCAAAAGGAATCGGTTTCCCATTCTTCTTTAAGTTCTTTTTGGGATTGAATAGAATCAAGTCTTAATCCAAAAGGAATTGGTTTCTCATTCTTCTTTAAGTTCTTTTGGCATTGAATACAATCAAGTCTTAATCCAAAAGGAATTGGTTTCTCATTCTTCTTTAAGTTCTTTTGGCATTGAATACAATCAAGTCTTAATCCAAAAGGAATTGGTTTCTCATTCTTCTTTATATTCTTTTTGGCATTGAATACAACCAAGTCTTAATCCAAAAGGAATTGGTTTCTCATTCTTCTTTAAGTTCTTTTTGGCATTGAATACAATCAAGTCTTAATCCAAAAGGAATTGGTTTCTCATTCTTCTTTAACTTCTTTTGGCATTGAATACAATCAAGTCTTAATCCAAAAGGAATTGGTTTCTCATTCTTCTTTAAGTTCTTTTGGCATTGAATACAATCAAGTCTTAATCCAAAAGGAATTGGTTTCTCATTCTTCTTTAAGTTCTTCTGGGCATTGAATACAATCAAGTCTTAATCCAAAAGGAATTGGTTTAACATTCTTCTTTAACTTCTTTTGGCATTGAATACAATCAAGTCTTAATCCAAAAGGAATTGGTTTCTCATTCTTCTTTAAGTTCTTTTTGGCATTGAATACAATCAAGTCTTAATCCAAAAGGAATTGGTTTCTCATTCTTCTTTAACTTCTTTTGTGCATTGAATACAATCAAGTCTTAATCCAAAAGGAATTGGTTTCTCATTCTTCTTTAAGTTCTTTTTGGCATTGAATACAATCAAGCCTTAATCCAAAAGGAATTGGTACCTCATTCTTCTTTAAGTTCTTTTTGGCATTGAATACAATCAAGTCTTAATCCAAAAGGAATTGGTTTCCCATTCTTCTTTAACTTCTTTTGTGCATTGAATACAATCAAGTCTTAATCCAAAAGGAATTGGTTTCTCATTCTTCTTTAAGTTCTTTTGGGCATTGAATACAATCAAGTCTTAATCCAAAAGGAATTGGTTTCTCATTCTTCTTTAAGTTCTTTTGCGCATTGAATACAATCAAGTCTTAATCCAAAAGGAATTGGTTTCTCATTCTTCTTTAACTTCTTTTGTGCATTGAATACAATCAAGTCTTAATCCCAAAGGAATTAGTTTCTCATTCTTCTTTAAGTTCTTTTTGGCATTGAATACAATCAAGTCTTAATCCAAAAGGAATTGGTTTCTCATTCTTCTTTAACTTCTGTTGTGCATTGAATACAATCAAGTCTTAATCCAAAAGGAATTGGTTGCTCATTCTTCTTTAAGTTCTTTCTGGCATTGAATACAATGAAGTCTTAAGCCAAAAGGAATTGATTTCCCATTCTTCTTTAACTTCGTTTGGGCGTTGAATACAATCAAGTCTTAATCCAAAAGGAATTGGTTTCTCATTCTTCTTTAAGTTCTTTTTGGCATTGAATACAATCAAGTCTTAATCCAAAAGGAATTGGTTTCTCATTCTTCTTTAAGTTCTTTCTGGCATTGAATACAATCAAGTCTTAATCCAAAAGGAATTGGTTTCTCATTCTTCTTTAAGTTCTTTTTGGCATTGAATACAATCAAGTCTTAATCCAAAAGGAATTGGTTTCTCATTCTTCTTTAAGTTCTTTTTGGCATTGAATACAATCAAGTCTTAATCCAAAAGGAATTGGTTTCTCATTCTTCTTTAACTTCTTTTGTGCATTGAATACAATCAAGTCTTAATCCAAAAGGAATTGGTTTCTCATTCTTCTTTAAGTTCTTGTTGGCATTGAATACCATCAAGTCTTAATCCAAAAGGTTTTGGTTTCTCATTCTTCTTTAAGTTCTTTTGGCATTGAATACAATCAAGTCTTAATCCAAAAGGAATTGGTTTCTCATTCTTCTTTAACTTCTTTTGGCATTGAATACAATCAAGTCTTAATCCAAAAGGAATTGGTTTCTCATTCTTCTTTAACTTCTTTTGTGCATTGAATACGATCAAGTCTTAATCCAAAAGGAATTGGTTTCTCATTCTTCTTTAAGTTTTTTTTGGCATTGAATACAATCAAGTCTTAATCCAAAAGGAATTGGTTTCTCATTCTTCTTTAAGTTCTTTTGGCATTGAATACAATGAAGTCTTAATCCAAAAGGAATTGGTTTCTCATTCTTCTTTAAGTTCTTTTTGGCATTGAATACAATCAAGTCTTAATCCAAAAAGAATTGGTTTCTCATTCTTCTTTAAGCTCTTTTGGGCATTGAATACAATCAAGTCTTAATCCAAAAGGAATTGGTTTCCCATTCTTCTTTAACTTCTTTTGGCATTGAATACAATCAAGTCTTAATCCAAAAGGAATTGGTTTCTCATTCTTCTTTAACTTCTTTTGGCATTGAATACAATCAAGTCTTAATCCAAAAGGAATTGGTTTCTCATTCTTCTTTAAGTTCTTTTGGCATTGAATACAATCAAGTCTTAATCCAAAAGGAATTGGTTTCTCATTCTTCTTTAAGTTCTTTTTGGCATTGAATACAATCAAGTCTTAATCCAAAAGGAATTGGTTTCTCATTCTTCTTTATATTCTTTTTGGCATTGAATACAATCAAGTCTTAATCCAAACGGAATAGGTTTCTCATTCTTCTTTAAGTTCTTTTGGCATTGAATACAATCAAGTCTTAATCCAAAAGGAATTGGTTTCTCATTCTTCTTTAAGTTCTTTTGGCATTGAATACAATCAAGTCTTAATCCAAAAGGAATTGGTTTCTCATTCTTCTTTAAGTTCTTTTTGGCATTGAATACAATCAAGTCTTAATCCAAAAGGAATTGGTTTCTCATTCTTCTTTAAGTTCTTTTTGGCATTGAATACAATCAAGTCTTAATCCAAAAGGAATTGGTTTCTCATTCTTCTTTAAGTTCTTTTGGCATTGAATACAATCAAGTCTTAATCCAAAAGGAATTGGTTTCTCATTCTTCTTTAAGTTCTTTTGGCATTGAATACAATCAAGTCTTAATCCAAAAGGAATTGGTTTCATTCTTCTTTAAGTTCTTTTGGCATTGAATACAATCAAGTCTTAATCCAAAAGGAATTGGTTTCTCATTCTTCTTTAAGTTCTTTTGGCATTGAATACAATCAAGTCTTAATCCAAAAGGAATTGGATTCTCATTCTTCTTTAAGTTCTTTATGGCATTGAATACAATCAAGTCTTAATCCAACATGAATTGGTTTCTCATTCTTCTTTAAGTTCTTTTTGGCATTGAATACAATCAAGTCTTAATCCAAAAGGAATTGGTTTCTCATTCTTCTTTAACTTCTTTTGTGCATTGAATACAATCAAGTCTTAATCCAAAAGGAATTGGTTTCTCATTCTTCTTTAAGTTCTTTCTGGCATTGAATACAATCAAGTCTTAATCCAAAAGGAATTGGATTCTCATTCTTCTTTAAGTTCTTTTTGGCATTGAATACAATGAAGTCTTAAGCCAAAAGGAATTGATTTCCCATTCTTCTTTAAGTTCTTTTTGGCATTGAATACAATCAAGTCTTAATCCAAAAGGAATTGGTTTCTCATTCTTCTTTAAGTTCTTTTTGGCATTGAATACAATCAAGTCTTAATCCAAAAGGAATTGGTTTCTCATTCTTCTTTATATTGGCATTGAATACAATCAAGTCTTAATCCAAAAGAAATTGGTTTGTCATTCTTCTTTAAGTTCGTTTCGGCATTGAATACAATCAAGTCTTAATCTAAAAGGTATTGGTTTCCCATTCTTCTCTAACTTACTTTTGGCATTGAATACAATCAAATCTTAATCCAAAAGGAATTGGTTTCACATTCTTCTTTAAGTTCTTTTGGCATTGAATACAATCAAGTCTTAATCCAAAAGGAATTGGTTTCTCATTCTTCTTTAACTTCTTTTGTGCATTGAATACAATCAAGTCTTAATCCAAAAGGAATTGGTTTCTCATTCTTCTTTAAGTTCTTTTTGGCATTGAATACAATCAAGCCTTAATTCAAAAGGAATTGGTTTCTCATTCTTCTTTAAGTTCTTTTGGCATTGAATACAATCAAGTCTTAATCCAAAAGGAATTGGTTTCTCATTCTTCTTTAAGTTCTTTTTGGCATTGAATACAATCAAGTCTTAATCCAAAAGGAATTGGTTTCTCATTCTTCTTTAAGCTCTTTTGGCATTGAATACAATCAAGTCTTAATCCAAAAGGAATTGTTTTCTCATTCTTCTTTAAGTTCTTTTTGGCATTGAATACAATCAAGTCTTAATCCAAAAGGAATTGGTTTCTCATTCTTCTTTAAGTTCTTTTGGCATTGAATACAATCAAGTCTTAAACCAAAAGGAATTGGGTTCTCATTCTTCTTTAAGTTCTTTTTGGCATTGAATACAATCAAATCTTAATCCAAAAGGAATTGGTTTCTCATTCTTCTTTAACTTCTTTTGTGCATTGAATACGATCAAGTCTTAATCCAAAAGGAATTGGTTTCTCATTCTTCTTTAAGTTCTTTTTGGCATTGAATACAATCAAGTCTTAATCCAAAAGGAATTGGTTTCTCATTCTTCTTTATGTTCTTTTTGGCATTGAATGCAATCAAGCCTTAATCCAAAAGGAATTGGTTTCCCATTCTTCTTTAAGTTCTTTTTGGCATTGAATACAATCAAGTCTTAATCCAAAAGGAATTGGTTTCTCATTCTTCTTTAACTTCTTTGGGCATTGAATACAATCAAGTCTTAATCCAAAAGGAATTGGTTTCTCATTCTTCTTTAACTTCTTTTGTGCATTGAATACGATCAAGTCTTAACCCAAAAGGAATTGGTTTCTCATTCTTCTTTAAGTTCTTTTTGGCATTGAATACAATCAAGTATTAATCCAAAAGGAATTGGTTTCTCATTCTTCTTTAAGTTCTTTTTGGCATTGAATACAATCAAGTCTTAATCCAAAAGGAATTGTGTTCTCATTCTTCTTTAAGTTCTTTTTGGCATTGAATACAATCAAGTCTTAATCCAAAAGGAATTGGTTTCTCATTCTTCTTTAAGTTCTTTTTGGCATTGAATACAATCAAGTCTTAATCCAAAAGGAATTGGTTTCTCATTCTTCTTTAAGCTCTTTTGTGCATTGAATACAATCAAGTCTTAATCCAAAAGGAATTGGTTTCTCATTCTTCTTTCTTTTTGGCATTGAATACAATCAAGTCTTAATCAAAAGGAATTGGTTTCTCATTCTTCTTTAAGTTCTTTTGGCATTGAATACAATCAAGTTTTAATCCAAAAGGAATTGGTTTCCCATTCTTCTTTAACTTCTTTTCGGCATTGAATACAATCAAGTATTAATCCAAAAGGAATTGGTTTCTCATTCTTCTTTAAGTTCTTTTTGGCATTGAATACAATCAAGTCTTAATCCAAAAGGAATTGGTTTCTCATTCTTCTTTAAGTTCTTTTGGCATTGAATACAATCAAGTCTTAATCCAAAAGGAATTGGTTTCTCATTCTTCTTTAAGTTCTTTTGGCATTGAATACAATCAAGTCTTAATCCAAAAGGAATTGGTTTCTCATTCTTCTTTAAGTTCTTTTGGCATTGAATACAATCAAGTCTTAATCCAAAAGGAATTGGTTTCTCATTCTTCTTTAACTTCTTTTTTGGCATTGAATACAATCAAGTCTTAATCCAAAAGGAATTGGTTTCTCATTCTTCTTTAAGTTCTTTTTGGCATTGAATACACAATCAAGTCTTAATCCAAAAGGAATTGGTTTCTCATTCTTCTTTAAGTTCTTTTGGCATTGAATACAATCAAGTCTTAATCCAAAAGGAATTGGTTTCTCATTCTTCTTTAAGTTCTTTTGGCATTGAATACAATCAAGTCTTAATCCAAAAGGAATTGGTTTCTCATTCTTCTTTAAGTTCTTTTGGCATTGAATACAATCAAGTCTTAATCCAAAAGGAATTGGTTTCTCATTCTTCTTTAAGTTCTTTTTGGCATTGAATACAATCAAGTCTTAATCCAAAAGGAATTGGTTTCATTCTTCTTTAAGTTCTTTTGGGCATTGAATACAATCAAGTCTTAATCCAAAAGGAATTGGTTTCTCTCATTCTTCTTTAAGTTCTTTTTGGCATTGAATACAATCAATTCTCAACCAAAAGGAATTGGTTTCTCATTCTTCTTTAAGTTGTTTTGGGCATTGAAAACAATCAATTCTTAATTCAAACGGAAATAGTTTCTCATTCTTCTTTAAGTTCTTTGGGGCATTGAATACAATCAAGTCTTAATCCAAAAGGAATTGGTTTCTCATTCTTCTTTATGTTCTTTTGGGCATTGAATACAATCAAGTCTTAATCCAAAAGGAATTGGTTTCTCATTCTTCTTTAAGTTCTTTTTGGCATTGAATACAATCAAATGTTAATCCAAAAGGAATTGGTTACTCATTCTTTTAGGTCTTGAATACAATCAAGTCTTAATCCAAAAGGAATTGGTTTCTCATTCTTCTTTAACTTCTTTTGGGCATTGAATACAATCAAGTCTTAATCCAAAAGGAATTGGTTTCTCATTCTTCTTTAAGTTCTTTTGGGCATTGAATACAATCAAGTCTTAATCCAAAAGGAATTGGTTTCTCATTCTTCTTAAGTTCTTTTGGCATTGAATACAATCAAGTCTTAATCCAAAAGGAATTGGTTTCATCATCTTCTTTAAGTTCTTTTGGCATTGAATACAATCAAGTCTTAATCCAAAAGGAATTGGTTTCTCATTCTTCATTAAGTTCTTTTTTGGCATTGAATACAATCAAGTCTTAATCCAAAAGGAATTGGTTTCGCATTCTTCTTTAAGTTCTTTTTGGCATTGAATACAATCAAATCTTAATCCAAAAGGAATTGGTTTGTCATTCTTTTTTAAGTTCTTTTGGCATTGAATACAATCAGGTCTTAATCCAAAAGGAATTGGTTTTTCATTCTTCTTTGAGTTCTTTTAGGCCTTGAAAACAATCAAGTCTTAATCCAAAAGGAATTGGTTTCTCATTCTTCTTTAAGTTCTTTTGGCATTGAATACAATCAAGTCTTAATCCAAAGGAATTGGTTCTCATTCTTCTTTAAGTTCTTTTGGCATTGAATACAATCAAGTCTTAATCCAAAAGGAATTGGTTTCTCATTCTTCTTTAAGTTCTTTTGGCATTGAATACAATCGCGCCTTAATCCAAAAAGGAATTTGCCTTCTCATTCTTCTTTTAAGTTCTTTTGGCATTCAATACAATCAAGTTTTAATTCAAAAGGAATTAGTTTCTCATTCTTCTTTTGAAGTTCTTTCTGGGCATTGAATACAATCAAGTCTTAATCCAAAAGGACACCATTGGTTTCTCATTCTTTCTTTAAGTTCTTTTGGAGCATTGAATACAATCAAAGTCTGAATCCTAAAGGAATTTCCAGTTTCTCATTCTTCTTTAAGTTCTTTCTGAGCATTGACATACATTCAAGTTTTCTTAATCCAAAAGGAATTGGTTTAGCACATTCTTCTTTACGTTCTTTTTAGCATTGAATACAATCATCAAGTCTTAACTCCAAGCAAGGAATTGGCTTTTATTTTATTCTTCTTTAAGTTCTCTTTTAAAAAGGCATTGAATACAATCAAGCTCTTAATCCAAAAGGAACATTGGTTTCTCATTCTCTTCTTTAAGTTCTTTTGAGCATTTGAATATCTTAACTCAAGTCTTACTCCTAAGGAATTTGGTAATCTCACTTCTTCTTGTAAAATTCTTCTTTGGGCAATTGAATACCAATCCAGTCTTCAATCTAAAAGGAATTGGATTTCTCGTTCTTCTTTAAGATTCTTTAGGCCTTGAATACAAATCAAGTCTTAATCCAAAAGTGAATTGGCTTCTCATTCCTTCTTCTAATTTCTTTTGAGCATTGAATGAACAATCAAGTCTTAATCCAAAAGGAATTAGTTTCTCATTCTTCTTTAAGTTCTTTTCTGTGAATACAATCAAGATCTTTGTCAATCCAAAAGGGAATTGGTTTCTACCATTGTTCTTTAAGTTCTTTTGAGCATTGAATAAAATCAAGTTCTTAATCCAAAAGGAATTGGTTTCTTTATTCTTATGTAACTTCTTTTGGGCAAATGAATACCCATCAAGTCTTAATTCAAAAGGAATTAAGTTTCTCATTCTTCTTTAAGTTCCTGCTGACCTTGAATACAATGAAGTCCCTTTAATCCAAAAAGGAATTAGTTTCTCATTATTCCTTAATTTCTTTTGGTCATTGAATACAATCAAGTCTTAATCCAAAAGGAATTGGTTTCTCATTCTTTCTTTTTAAGTTCTTTTGGGCATGAATTCAATCAAGTCTTAATCCAAAAGGAATTGGTTTCACATTCTTCTTTACGTTCTTTTGAGCATTGAATACAATCGAGTCTTAATCCAAAAGGAATTGGTTTCTAAGCATTCTTCTTTATGTTCTTTTTGGGTATTGAATACAATCAAGTCTTAATCCAAAAAGAATTGGTTTGTCATTCTTCTTTAAGTTCTTTCGGCATAATGAATACAATGAAGTGTTAACTTGAGAATGAAATGGTTTCTCATTCTTCTTTATCTTCTTTTGGCATTGAAAACAATCAAGTCTTAATCCAAAAGGAATTGGTTTCTCATTCTTCTTTACAGATTCTCTTGGGCATTGAATACAATCAAGTCTTAATCCAAAAGGAATTGGTTTCTCATTCTTCTTTAAGTTCTTTTGGCACTCGAATTCAATCTAGTCTTAATCCAAAAGGAATTGGTTTCACATTCTTCTTTAAGTTCTTTTGGGCTTTGAATACAATTGAGTATTAATCCAAAAGGGTGGTTTCTCATTCTTCTTTAAGTTCTTTTGGCATTTGAATACAATCAAGTCTTAATCCAAAAGCAATTGGTTTCTATTCTTCTATAAGTTCTTTTGACCATTGAATACAATCAAGTCTTAATCCAAATGGAATTACTTTCTCTTTCTTCTTTAAGTTCTTTGACCTTGAATACAATCAAGTCTAAATCCAAAAGGAATTGGTTTTCCATTCTTCTTTAAGTTCTTTTAGGTATTGAATACAATCAAGTCCTAATCCAATAAGGAATAAGTTTCTCATTGTTCCTTAACTTCTTTTGGGCATTCAATACAATCAAGTCTTAATCTAAAAGGAATTGGTTTCTAATCTTATTTAATTTCTTTTGGCATTGAATACAATCAAGTCTTAAGTTTAAAAGGAATTGGTTTCCCAATCATATTTAACTTCTTTGGGCATTGAATACAGTCAACTCTTAATCCAAAAGGAATTGCGTTCTCATTCTTCTTTAAGTTCTTTTGGGCATTGAATACAATCAAGTCGTAATCCAAAAGGAATTGGTTTTCTCATTCTTCTTTAAGTTCTTTTGGGCATCGAATACATTTAAGCCTTAATCCTAAAGCAAATTGGTTTCACATTTTTCTTTAAGTTCTTTAAGCATTAATACAATCATGTCTCAATCCAAAGGAATTGGCTTCTCATTCCTCTTTAATTTCTTCCGGCGTTGAATACAATCAAGCCTTAATTCACAAGGAATTGGTTTCTCATTCTTCTTCAAGTTCTTTTAGGCCTTGAATACAATCAAGTCTTAATCCAAAAGGAATTGGTTTCTCATTCTTTTTTAACTTCTTTTTGCCCTTGAATACAATCAAGTCTTAAATCCATAAGGAATTTGCTTCTCATTCTTCTTTAAGTTCTTTTGAGCATTGAACATTATCAAGTCTTAATGCAAAAGGAATTGGTTTCTCTCATTCTTCTTTAAGTTCTTTTTGAGCATTGAATACAATCAAGTCTTAATCCGTAAGGAATTGGTTTCACATTCTTCTTTAACTGCGTTCTTTTAGGCATTGAATATAATCGAGTCTTAATCCAAAAGGAATTGGTTTCTCATTCTTCTTTTAAGTTCTTTGGCATTGAATACAATCAAGTCTTAATCCAGAAGCAATTGGTTTCTACATTCTTCTTTAAGTTCTTTTTGGCATCGAATACAATCAAGTCTTAATCCAAAAGGAATTGGTTTCTCATTCTTCTTTAACTTCTTTTGTGCATTGAATACAATCAAGTCTTAATCCAAAAGGAATTGGTTTCTCATTCTTTTTTAAGTTCTTTTTGGGCATCGAATACATTTAAGCCTTAATCCTAAAGGAATTGGTTTCACATTTTTCTTTAAGTTCTTTTGGGCATCAGTCACATTTAAGCCTTAATCCAAAAGGAATTGGTTTCACATTCTTCTTTAAGTTCTTTTGGGCATCGAATACAATCATGTCTCAATCCAAAAGGAATTGGTTCTCTCATTCTTCTGTAATTTCTTCAAAGCGTTGAATACAATCAAGTCTTAATTCAAAAGGAATTAGTTTCTCTTTCTTCTTTTAAGTTCTTTTGGCCTTGAATACAATCAGCTCTTAATCCAAAAGGAATTGGTTTCTTATTCTTCTTTAAGTTCTTATGAGCATTGAATACAATCCAGTCTTTATCCAAAAAGGAATTTGGTTTCTCATTCTTCTTTAAGTTCTTTTTGAGCATTGAATACAATCAAGTCTTAATCCGTAAGGAATTGGTTTCACATTCTTCTTTACGTTCTTTTAGGCATTGAATACAATCAGTGCTTTAATAATCCAAAAGGAATTGGTTTCTCATTATTCTTTAAGTTCATTCGGGCCTTGAAAACAATCAAGTCTTTATCCAGAAGGAATTAGTTTCTCATTCTTCTTTACGTTCTTTTAGGCATTGAATACAATCGAGTCTTAATCCAAAAGGAATTGGTTTCATACATTCTTCTTTAAGTTCTTTTGGGCATTGAATACAATCAAGTCTTAATCCAAAAGGAATTGGTATGCCAATCTTATTTAATTTCTTTTGGGCATTGAATACAATCAAGTCTTAAGCGAGAAGGAATTGGTTTCTCATTCTAATTTAACTTATTTTGGGCATTGAAAACAGTCAAGTCTTAATGCAAAAGGAATTGGTTTCTCATTCTTCTTTATATTCTTTCGGGCCTTGAATACAATCTAGTCTTAATGCAAAAGGAATTGGATTCCCATTCTTCTTTCTTTTGGGCATCGAATACATTTAAGCCTTAATCCTAAAGGAATTGGTTTCACATTTTTCTTTTAAGTTCTTTTGGGCATTGAATACAATCATGTCTCGATCCAAAAGGAATTGGCTTCTCATTCCTCTTTAATTTCTTCTGAGCGTTGAATACAATCAAGTCTTAATTCAAAAGGAATTAGTTTCTCTTTCTTCTTTAAGTTCTTTTAGGCCTTGAATACAATCAAGTCTTAATCCAAAAGGAATTGGTTTCTTATTCTTCTTTAAGTTCTTTTGAGCATTGAATACAATCAAGTCTTAATCCAAAAGAAATTGGTTTCTCATTCTTCTTTAAGTTCTTTTGAGCATTGAATACAATCAAGTCTTAATCAAAAGGAATTGGTTTCACATTCTTCTTTACGTTCTTTTAGCATTGAATACAATCAAGTCTTAATCCAAAAGGAATTGGTTTCACATTCTTCTTTAAGTTCTTGTTGGCATTGAATACAATCAAGCCTTCATCCAAAAGGAATTGGTTTCCCATTCTTCTTTACCTTCTTTTCGACATTGAATACAATCAAGTCTTAATCCAGAAGGAATTTGTTTCTTATTCTTATGTAACTTCTTTTGGGCAATGAATACCATCAAGTCTTAATCCAAAAGGAATTGGTTTCTCTCTTCTTTAAGTTCTTTTTAGGCCTTGAATACAATCAAGTCTTAATCCAAAAGGAATTGGCTTCTGCATTCCACCATAATTTCTTTTGAGCTTGAATACAATCAAGTCTTAATCCAAAAGGAATTAGTTTCTCATTCTTTCTTTAAGTTCTTTACGCCTTGAATACAATCAAGTCTTAATCCAAAAGGAATTTGTTTCTCTTTCTTCTTTAAGTTTTTTTGAGCATTGAATAAAATCAAGTCTTAATCCAAAAGGAATTGGTTTCTTATTCTTATGTAACTTCTTTTGGGCAATGAATACCATCAAGTCTTAGACCAAAAGGAATTAGTTTCCCATTCTTCTTTAAGATTACTTTGGGCCTTGAATACAATGAAGTCTTCATCCAAAAGGAATTGGTTTCTCATTATTCTTTAATTTCTTTTGGTCACTAATACAATCAAGTCTTAATCCAAAAGAATTGGTTTCTCATTCTTCTTTAAGTTCTTTTGGGCATCGAATTCAATCAAGTCTTAATCCGTAAGGAATTGGTTTCACATTCTTCTTTACGCTTCTTTTAGTCATTGATACAATCGAAGTCTTAATCCAAAAGGAATTGGTTTTCAGCATTCTTCTTTATGTTCTTTTTGGGTATTGAATACAATCAAGTCTTAATCCAAAAGGAATTGGTTTTGTCATTCTTCTTTAAGTTCTTTCGGGCAATGAATACAATGAAGTGTTAATTCAAATGAAATGGTTTCTCATTCTTCTTTATCTTCTTTTTGGGCTTGGAAAACAATCAAGTCTTAATCCACAAAAGTTGGTTTCTCATTCTTCTTTAGATTCTCTTGGGCATTGAATACAATCAAGTCTTCATCCAAAAGGAATTGGTTTCTTATTCTTCTTTAAGTTCTTTGGGCATCGAATTCAATCTAGTCTTAATCCGTAAGGAATTGGTTTCACATTCTTCTTTAAGTCTCTTTTAGGTATTGAATACAATTGAGTATTAATCCAAAAGGAATTGGTTTCTCATTCTTCTTTAAGTTCTTTTTGAGCTGTGCTGAATACAATCAAGTCTTAATCCAAAAGCAATTGGTTTCCTATTCTTCTATAAGTTCTTTTGAGCATTGAATACAATCAAGTCTTAATCCAAAATGGAATTGGTTTCTCATTCTTTTTTAAGTTCTTTTAGGCCTTGAATACAATCAAGTCTTAATCCAAAAGGAATTGGTTTCTCATTCTTTTTTAAATTCTTTTTGGCCTTGAATACAATCAAGTCTAAATCCAAAGGAATTGGTTTCCATTCTTCTTTAAGTTCTTTTGTATTCAATACAATCAAGTCCTAATCTATAAAGGAATAAGTTTCTCATTGTTCCTTAATTTCTTTTGGGCATTCAATACAATCAAGTCTTAATCTAAAGGAACTGCTTTCCCAATCATATTTAACTTCTTCTGTGCATTGCATACAATCAAGTCTTAATCCAAAAGGAATTGCCTTCTCATTCTTCTTTTAGTTCTTTTGGCCATTGAATACAATCAAGTCTTAATCCAAAGAATTGCCTTCTCATTCTTCTTTTAAGTTCTCTTTTGGCATTGAATACATCAAGTCTTAATCCAAAAGGGATTGGTTTCTCATTCTTCTTTAAGTTCTTTTGGGCATCGAATACAATCATGTCTCAATCCTAAAGGAATTGGTTTCTCATTTTTCTTTAAGTTCTTTGAGCGTTGAATACAATCAAGTCTTAATCCAAAAAGGAATTAGTTTCTCATTCCTTCTTTTAAGTTCTTTTAGGCCTTGAATACAACTGCAATGTCTTAATTCAAAAAAGGAATTAGTTTTCTCTTTTCTTCTTTAAGTTCTTTTGAGCATTGAATACAATCAAGTCTTAATCCAAAAGGAATTGGTTTCTTATTCTTCTTTAAGTTCTTTTGAGCATTGAATACAATCAAGTCTTAATCCAAAAGGAATTGGTTTCTCATTCTTCTTTAAGTTCTTTTGAGCATTGAATACAATCAAGTCTTAATCCAAAAAGGAATTGGTTTCACATTCTTCTTTAAGTTCTTTTGAGCATTGAATATAATCAAGTCTTAATCCGTAGGAATTGGTTTCACATTCTTCTTTAAGTTCTTTGGGCATTGAATACAATCAAGTCTTAATCCAAAGGAATTGGTTTCACATTCTTCTTTAAGTTCTTTTAGGCATTGAATACAATCGAGTCTTAATCCAAAAGGAATTGGTTTCACATTCTTCTTTAAGTTCTTTTAGGCATTGAATACAATCAGTCTTAATCCAAAAGGAATTGGTTTCACATTCTTCTTTAAGTTCTTTTGGGCATTGAATACAATCAAGTCTTAATCCAAAAGGAATTGGTTTCCAATCTTATTTCATTTCTTTTGGGCATTGAATACAATCAAGTCTTAATCCAAAAGGAATTGGTTTCCCAATCTTATTTCACTTCTTTGGGCATTGAATACAATCAAGTCTTAATCCAAAAGGAATTGGTTTCTCATTCTTCTTTTAAGTTCTTTTGGGCATCAATACATTTAAGCCTTAATCCTAAAGGAATTGGTTTTCATTTTTCTTTAAGTTCTTTTGGGCATCGAATACATTTAAGCCTTAATCCTAAAGGAATTGGTTTTCATTTCTTCTTTAAGTTCTTTTGGGCATCGAATACAATCATGTCTCAATCCAAAAGGAATTGGTTTCTCTACATTCTTCTTTTAAGTTCTTTTGGGCATCGAATACAATCAAGTCTTAATTCAAAAGGAATTAGTTTCTCTTTCTCTTTAAGTTCTTAGGCGTTGAATACAATCCAAGTCTTAATCCAAAAGGAATTGGTTTCTTATTCTTCTTTTAAGTTCTTTTGAGCATTGAATACAATCAAGTCTTAATCCAAAAGGAATTGGTTTCACATTCTTCTTTACGTTCTTTTGAGCATTGAATACAATCAAGTCTTTAATCCAAAAAGGAATTGGTTTCACATTCTTCTTTAAGTTCTTTTGGGCATTGAATACAATCAAGTCTTAATCCGTATGGAATTGGTTTCACATTCTTCTTTACGTTCTTTTTAGGCATTGAATACAATCAGTCTTAATCCAAAAAGGAATTGGTTTCACATTCTTCTTTAAGTTCTTTTGGGCATTGAATACAATCAAGTCTTAATCCAAAAGGAATTGGTATGCCAATCTTATTTAATTTCTTTTGGGCATTGAATACAATCAAGTCTTAATTAAAAGGAATCTGGTTTCCCAATCTTATTTCACTTCTTTTCCGGCATTGAATACAATCAAGTCTTAATCCAAAAGGAATTGCTTTCTCATTCTTTCTTTTAGTTCTTTTCAAGGCATTGAATACAATCAAGTCTTAATCCAAAAGGAATTGGTTTCTCATTCTTTCTCTTTAGTTCTTTGGGCATTGAATACATTTAAGTCTTAATCCTAAAGGAATTGGTTTCACATTTTTCTTTAAGTTCTTTTGGGCATCGAATACATTTAAGCCTTAATCCTAAAGGAATTGGTTTCACATTTTCTTCTTTAAGTTCTTTTGGGCATCGAATACAATCATGTCTCAATCCAAAAGGAATTGGTTTCTCTTTTTTCTTTAATTTCTTCTGGGCGTTGAATACAATCAAGTCTCTTAATTCAAAAGGAATTGGTTTCTTCTTCCTCTTTAAGTTCTTTTCGCCTTGAATACAATCAAGTCTTAATCCAAAAGGAATTGGTGTCTCATTCTTCATTTGGTTCTTTTGGGCATTGAATACAATCAAGTCTTAATCCAAATGGAATTGGTTTCTTATTCTTCATTATGTTCTTTTGGGCATTGAATACAATCAAATCTTAATCCAAAAGGAGTTGGTTTCTCATTCTTATTTAAATTCTTTTGGGCATTGAATACAATCAAGTCTTAATCCAAAGGAATTGGTTTCACATTCTTCTTTAAGTTCTTTTGGGCATTGAATACAGTCAAGTCTAAATCCAGAAGGAATTGGTTTCTAATTCTTCTTTACGTTCTTTTGGGCCTTGAATAGAATCAAGTCTTAATCCATAAGGAATTGGTTTCTCATTCTTCTTTAAGTTCTTTTGAGCATTGAATACTATCAAGTCTTAATCCAAAAGGAATTGGTTTACAATCTTATTTAATTTCTTTGGGCATTGAATACAATCAAGTCTTAATCCAAAAGGAATTGGTTTGCCAATCTTTTTTAATTTCTTTTGGGCATTGAATACAATCAAGTCTTAATCCAAAAGGAATTGCCTTCTCATTCTTCTTTAGTTCTTTTGGGGGCATTGAATACAATCAAGTCTTAATCCAAAAGGAATTGCTTTCTCATTCTTCTTTAAGTTCTTTTGGGCATTGAATGCAATCAAGTCTTAATCCAAAAGGGATTGGTTTCTCATTCTTCTTTAAGTTCTTTTGAGCATCGAATACAATCAAGTCTTAATCCAAAAAGGAATTGGTTCTCATTCCTCTTTAAGTTCTTTTGGGCATTGAATACAATCAAGTCTTAATAATCCAAAAAGGAATTGGGTTCTCATTCTTTTTTAAGTTCTTTTAGGCCTTGAATACAATCAAGTCTTAATCCAAAAGCAATTGGTTTCTCATTCTTCTTTAAGTTCTTTTGAGCATTGAATACAATCAAGTCTTAATCCAAAAGAAATTGGTTTCTCATTCTTCTTTAAGTTCTTTTGAGCATTGAATACAATCAAGTCTTAATCCAAAAGGAATTGGTTTCTCATTCTTCTTTAAGTTCTTTTGAGCATTGAATACAATCAAGTCTTAATCCAAAAGGAATTGGTTTCCTCATTCTTCTTTAAGTTCTTTTGAGGCCTTGAATACAATCAAGTCTTAATCCAAAAGGAATTGGTGTCACATTTTTCATTAGGTTCTTTTGGGCATTGAATACAATAAGGTCTTAATCCAAAAGAAATTGGTTTCTCATTCCTCTTTACGTTCTTTTGGGCATTGAATACAATCAAGTCTTAATCCAAAAGGAATTGGTTTCACATTCTTTCTTAAGTTCTTTTCGGCATTGAATGCAATGAGGTCTTAATTCAAAAGGAAGTGGTTTCTCGTTCTTCTTTAAGTTCTATTGGGCATTGAACACAATCAAGTCTTAATCCAAAAGGAATTGGTTTCTCATTCTTCTTTAATTTCTTTTGGGAACTAAATACTATCAAGTCTTAATCCAAAAGGAATTGGTTTCTCATTCTTCTTTAAGTTCTTCTGGGCATTGAATACAATCAAGTCTTAATCCAAAAGGAATCGGTGTCTCGTTCTTATTTAAGTTCTTTTGGTCATTGATTGCAATCAAGTCTTAATTCCAAAGGAATTAGTTTCTCATTCTTCTTTAAGCTCTTTTGAGCATTGAATACAATCAAGTCTTAATCCAAAAGGAATTGGTTTCCCATTCTTCTTTAAGTTCTTTTGGGAATTGAATACAATCAAGTCTTAATCCAAATGAATTCGTTTCTCATTCTTCTTGAAGCTCTTTTAGGCTTGAATACAATCAAATCTTAATCCAAAAGGAATTGTTTCACATTCTTCTTTAAGTTCTTTTGGGCATTGAATGCAATCAAGCCTTAATCCAAAAGGAATTGGCTTCTCATTCTTCTTTAAGTTCTTCTGAGCGTTGAATACAATCAAGTCTTAATCCAAAAGGAATTGGTTTCTCATTCTTCTTCAAGTTCTTTAAGAGCATTGAAAACAATCAAGTCTTAATCCAAAAGGAATTGGTTTCTCATTCTTCTTTAAGTTCTTTTGGCCATTGAATACAACCAAGTCTTAATCCAAAAGGAATTGGTTTCTCATTCTTCTTTAAGTTCTTTTAGGCATTGAATACAATCAAGTCTTAATCCAAAAGGAATTGGTTTCACATTCTTCTTTAAGTTCTTTTGGGCATTGAATACAATCAAGTCTTAATCCAAAAGGAATTGGTTTCTCATTCTTCTTTAACTTGTTTTGGGTATTGAATACAATCAAGTCTTAATCCAAAAGGAATTGTTTCACATTCTTCTTTAAGTTCTTTTGGGCATTGAATACAATCAAGCCTTAATCCAAAAGGAATTGGTTTCTCATTCTTCTTTAAGTTCTTTTAGGTATTGAATACAATCAAGTCTTAATCCAAAAGGAAATAGTTTCTCATTCTTCTTTAACTTCTTTTGGGCTTTGAATACGATCAAGTCTTAATCCAAAAGGAATTGGTTTCTCATTCTTCTTTAAGTTCTTTTGGGCAATGAATATAATCATGTCTTAATTCAAACGGAAATGGTTTCTCATTCCAGTTTAACTTCTTTTGGGCATCGAATACAATCAAGTCTTAATCCAAAAGGAATTGGCTTCTCATTCTTCTTTAAGTTCTTCTGAGCATTGAATACAATCAAGTCTTAATCCAAAAGGAATTGGTTTCACTTTCCTCTTTAAGTTCTGTTAGGCCATGAATACAATCAAGTCTTAATGCAAAAGGAATAGGGTTCTCATTCTTCTTTAAGTTCTTTTAGGTATTGAATACAATCAAGTCTTAATCCAAAAGGAATTGTTTCACATTCTTCTTTAAGTTCTTTTGGGCATTGAATACAATCAAGTCTTAATCCAAAAGGAATTGGTTTCTCATTCTTCTTTAAGTTCTTTTGGGCATTGAATACAATCAAGTCTTAATCCAAAAGGAATTGGTTTCACATTCTTCTTTAAGTTCTTTTGGGCATTGAATACAATCAAATCTTAATCCAAAAGGAATTGGTTTCTCATTCTTCTTTAGGTTCTATTGGGCATTGAATACAATCATGTGTTAATCCAAAAGGAATTGGTTTGTCATTCTTTTTTAAGTTCTTTTAGGCCTTGAATACAATCAAGTCTTAATCCAAACGGAATTGGTTTCTCATTCTTCTTTAACTTCTTTTGGGCATTGAATACAATCAAGTCTTAATCCAAAAGGAATTGGTTTCTCATTCTTCTTTAACTTCTTTTGGGCATTGAATACAATCAAGTCTTAATCCAAAAGGAATTGGTTTCCTCATTCTTCTTTAAGTTCTTTTGGCATTGAAAATAGTCAAGTCTTAATGCAAAAGGAATTGGTTTCTCATTCTTCTTTAAGTTCTTTTGGCCTTGAATACAATCAAGTCTAAATCCAAAAGGAATTTCTTTCTCATTCTTCTTTAAGTTCTTTTGAGCATTGAATACAATCAAGTCTTAATCCAAAAGGAATTGGTTTCTTATTCTTCATTATGTTCTTTTGGGCATTGAAATAAATCAAGTCTTAATCCAAAAGGAATTGGTTTCTCATTCTTCTTTAACTTCTTTTCGGCCTTGAATACAATCAAGTCTTAATCCAAAAGAAATTGGTTTTTCATTCTTCTTTAAGTTCTTTGGGCATCGAATACAATCAAGTCTTATTCCAAAAGGAATTGGTTTCTCATTCTTCTTCTTTAAGTTCTTTTGACCATTCAATACAATCAAGTCTTAATCCAAAAGGAATTGGTTTCTCATTCTTCTTTAAGTTCTTTTGAGCATTGAATACAATCAAGTCTTAATCCAAAAGGAATTGGTTTCTTATTCTTCTTTAAGTTCTTTTGAGCATTGAATACAATCAAGTCTTAATCCAAAAGGAATTGGTTTCTCATTCTTCTTTAGGTTCTATTGGGCATTGAATACAATCAAGTCTTAATCCAAAAGGGATTAATTTCTCGTTCTTCTTTAAGTTCTTTTAGGCTTTGAATACAATCAAGTCTTAATCGAAAAGAAATTGGTTTTTCACTCTTCTTGAAGTTCTTTGGGCATCGAATACAATCAAGTCTTATTCCAAAAGGAATTGGTTTCTCATTCTTCTTTAGGTTCTTTTGGGCCTTGAATACAATCAAGTCTTAATCCAAAAGGAATTGGTTACTCATTCTTCTTTAAGTTCTTTTGGGTATTGAATACAATCAAGTCTTAATAGAAAAGGAATTGGTTTCTCATTCTTCTTTAAGTTCTTTAGGCCTTGAATACAATCAAGTCTAAATCCAAAAGGAATGGGTTTCTCATTCTTATGTAATTTCTTTTGGGCATTGAATACAATCAAGTCTTAATCCAAAAGGAATTGGTTTCCCGTTCTTCTTTAAGTTCTTTCGGGCATGGAATACAATCAAGTCTTAATCCAAAAGGAATTGGTTTCACGTTCTTCTTTAAGTTCTTTTGGGCATTGAATACTATCAAGCCTTAACCAAAACGAATTGTTTTCTCATTCTTCTTTATGTTCTTTCGGGCGTTGAACGCAATCAAGCCTTAATCCAAAAGGAGTTGGCTTCTCATTCTTCTTTAAGTTCTTTTCGGTATTGAATACAATCAAGTCTTAATCCAAAAGGAATTGGTTTCTCATTCTTCTTTAAGTTCTTTTGGGCATGGAAAACAATCAAGTCTTATTCCAAAAGGAATTGGTTTCTCATTCTTCTTTAAGTTCTTCTGAGCTTTGAATACAATCAAGTCTTAATCCAAAAGGAATTGGTTACTCATTCTTCTTTATGTTCTTTTGGGTATTGAATTCAATCAAGTCTTAATCCAAAAGGAATTGGTTTCTCATTCCTCTTTAATTTCTTTTCGGCATTGAATACAATCAAGTCTTAATCTAAAAGGAATTGGTTTCTCATTTTTCTTTAAGCTCTTTTAGCATTGAATACAAACAAGTCTTAATCCAAAAGGAATTAGTTTCCCATTCTTCTTTAATTTCTTTTTGGCATTGAATAGAATCAAGTCTGAATCAAAAAGGAGTTGGTTTCTCATTCTTGTGTAACTTTTTTTGGGCATTGAATACAATCAAGTCTTAATCAAAAAGGAGTTCGTTTCCCATTCTTCTTTATGTTCTTTCGGGCTAGGAATACAATCAAGTCTAAATCCAAAAGGAATAGGCTTCTCATTCTTCTTTAAGTTCTTTTGGGCATTGAATACAATCATGTCTTAATCCAAAAGAAATCGGATTCTCATTCATCTTTAAGTTCTTTTGGGCATTGAATACAATCAAATCTTAATCCAAAAGGAATTGGTTTCTCATTCTTCTTTAACTTCTTTTGGGCTTTGAATACGATCAAGTCTTAATCCAAAAGGAATTGGTTTCTCATTCTTCTTTAAGTTCTTTAAGTTCTTTTGGGCATTGAATACAATCAAGTCTTAATCCAAAAGGAATTGGTTTCTCATTCTTCTTTAAGTTGTTTTTGGCATTGAATATAATCAAGTCTTAATCCAAAAGGAATTTGGTTTCTCATTCTTTCTTAAGTTCTGTCGGGCCTTGAAAACAATCATGTCTTAATCCACAAGGAATTGGTTTCTCATTCCTATTTAAGTTCTTTTGGGCATTGAAAACAATCAAGTCTTAATCCAAAAGGAATTGGTTTCTCATTCTTCTTTAAGTTCTTTTGGGCCTTGAATACAATCAAGTCTTAATCCAAAAGGAATTGGTTTCTTATTCTTCTTCAAGTTCTTTTGGAGCATTGAATAGAATCAAGTCTTAATCCATAAGGAATTGGTTTCTCATTCTTCTTTAAGTTCTTTTGTGCATTGAATACAATCAAGTCTTAATCCAAAAGGAATTGGTTTCTCATTCTTCTTTAAGTTCTTTTGAGCATTGAATACAATCAAGTCTTAATCCAAAAGAAGTTGGTTTCACATTCTTCTTTATGTTGTTTTGGGCATTGAATACAATCAAGTCTTAATTCCAAAGGAAATGGTTTGACATTCTTCTTTAAGTTCTTTTGGGCGTTGAATACAATCAAGCCGTAATCCAAAAGGAATTGGTTTCCCATTCTTCTTTAACTTCTTTTGGGCATTGAATACAATCAAGTCTTAATCCAAAATGAATTGGTTTCCCATTCTTCTTTATGTTCTTTTGGGCATGGAATACAATCAAGCCTTAATCCAAAAGGAATTGTTTCACATTCTTCTTTAAGTTCTTTTGGGCATTGAATGCAATCAAGTCTTAGTCGAGAAGGAATTGGTCACTCATTCTTCTTTAAGTTCTTTTGGGTATTGAATACAACCAAGTCTTAATCCAAAAGGAATTGGTTTCTCATTCTTCTTTAAGTTCTTTTAGGCATTGAATACAATCAAGTCTTAATCCCAAAGGAATTGGTTTCTCATTCTTCTTTAACTTCTTTTGGGCTTTGAATACAATCAAATCATAATCCTAAAGGAATTATTTCACATTCTTCTTTAAGTTCTTTTGGGCATTGAATACAATCAAGCCGTAATCCAAAAGGAATAGGGTTCTCATTCTTCTTTGAGTTCTTTTCGGCCGTGAATACAATCAAGTCTTAATCCAGAAAGAATTGGTTACTCATTCTTCTTTAAGTTCTTTTGGGTATTGAATACAATCAAGTCTTAATCCAAAAGGATTTGGTTTCTCATTCTTCTTTAAGTTCTTTTGGGCATCGAATACAATCAAGTCTGAATCAAAAAGGAATTGGATTCTCATTCTTCGTTAAGTTCTTTTGGGCTTTGAATACAATCAATTCTTAATCCAAAAGGAATTGCTTTCTCATTCTTCGTTAAGTTCTTTTGGGCTTTGAATACAATCAAGTCTTAATCCTAAAGGAATTGTTTCACATTCTTCTTTAAGTTCTTTTGGGCATTGAATACAATCAAGCCTTAATCCAAATGAATTGGTTTCCCATTCTTCTTTATGTTCTTTTGGGTATTGAATACAATCAAGTCTTAATCCTAAAGGAATTGTTTCACATTCTTCTTTAAGTTCTTTTGGGCATTGAATACAATCAAGCCTTAATACAAAAGGGATTGGTTTCTCAATCTTCTTTAAGTTCTTTTTGGCCATTGAATACAATCAAGTCTTAATCCAAAAGGAATTGGATTCTCATTCTTCTTTAAGTTCTTTTCGGCATTGAATACAGTCAACTCTTAATCCAAAAGGAATTGCTTTCTCATTCTTCTTTAAGTTCTTTTGGGCATTGAATACAATCAAGTCTTAATCCAAAAGGAATTGGATTGTCATTCTTCTTTAAGTTCTTTTGGGCATCGAATACAATCAAGTCTGAATCCAAAAGGAATCGGTTTCTCATTCTTCGTTAAGTTCTTTTGGGCTTTGAATACAATCAATTCTTAATCCAAAAAGGAATTGCTTTCTCATTCTTCTTTAAGTTCTTTTGGTCATTGAATACGAACAAGTCATAATCCAAAAGGAATTGGAGTCCCATTCATCTTTAAGTTCTTTTGGGCATTGAATACAATCAAATCTTCATCCAAAATGAATTGGTTTCTCATTCCTCTTTAAGTTCTTTTGAGCGTTGAATACAATCAAGTCCTAATCCAAAAAGAATTGGCTTCTCATTCTTCTTTAAGTTCTTCTGAGCATTGAATACAATCAAGTCTTAATCCAAAAGGAATTGGTTTCACTTTCCTCTTTAAGTTCTTTGGTCTTTGAATACAATCAAGTCTTAATCTAAAAGGAATTGTTTCACATTCTTCTTTAAGTTCTTTTGGGCATTGAATACAATCAAGCCTTAATCCAAAAGGAATTGGTTTCTCATTCTTCTTTAAGTTCTTTTGGGCATTGAATACAATCAAGTCTTAATCCAAAAGGAATTGGTTTCCCATTCTTCTTTAAGTTCTTTTGGGCTTTGAATACAATCAAGTCTTAATCCAAAAGGAATTGGTTTCTCATTCTTCTTTAAGTTCTTTTGGGTATTGAATACAATCAAGTCTTAATCCAAAAGGAATTGGTTTCTCATTCTTCTTTAAGTTCTTTTGGGCATTGAATACAATCAAGTCTTAATCCAAAAGGAATTGGTTTCTCATTCTTCTTTAAGTTCTTTTGGGCATTAAATACAATCAAGTCTTGATCCAAAAGGAATTGGTTTCTCATTCTTCTTTAAGTTCTTTTGGGCATCGAATACAATCAAGTCTTAATCCAAAAGGAATTGGTTTCTCATTCTTCTTTAAGTTCTTTTGGGCATTGAAAACAATCAAGAGTTAATCCAAAAGGAATTCGTTTCTCATTCTTCTTGAAGTTCTTGTAGGCATTGAATACAATCAAATCTTAATCCAAAAGGAATTGGTTTCTCGTTCGTCTTTAAGTTCTTTTGAGCATTGAATACAATCAAGTCTTAATCCAAAAGGAATTGGTTTCTCATTCTTCTTTAAGTTCTTTTGGGCATTGAATACAATCAAGCCTTAATCCAAAAGGAATTGGTTTCTCATTCCTCTTTAAGTTCTTCTGAGCAATGAATACAATCAAGTCTTAATCCAAAAGGAATTGGTTTCACTTTCTTCTTTAAGTTCTTTTGGGCATTGAATACAATCAAGCCTTAATCCAAAAGGAATTGGTTTCACATTCTTCTATACGTTCTTTTTGGCATTGAATACAATCGAGTCTTAATCCAAAAGGAATTGGTTTCAAATTCTTCTTTCAGTTCTTTTAGGCCTTGAATACAATCAAGTCTTAATCCAAAAGGAATTGGTTTCTCAATCTTAATTAACTTCTTTCGGGCATTGAATACAATCATGTCTTAATCGAAAAGAAATTGGTTTCCCATTCTTCTTTAAGTTCTTTCGGGCAT